>JABFDZ020000001.1:50446486-50468930 GCA_019775955.2 Pollimyrus isidori
CGTGGCTCACATGTGGTTCGATAATCAGATCCATGAGGCCGACACCACGGAGAACCAGAGTGGAACCTCTTTCGACAGGAGCTCGGCTACGTGGACAGCACTGGCGCGCATCGCTGGCCTGTGTAATCGCGCGGTCTTCCTTGCTGAGCAGAACGATATCCCTATTCTGAAGGTATTTGTTCCCATTTAGTCATGTGCATAAGCGCATGAATGCGATGTTCAGATTTAACTCTTAAGGAACATTTTTATAAAAAACTGGTACATATGGGAAAAAGTTGTTCCATCAGCCATTTTTGGGTTTTTGTACGTTGACCTTCATTATTGTGACCGTGTTTTAGTAATAGGGCATTAAACTTTAGTATTCTCAGGCAGTGATTTATTCCTGCATTGTGGGATAAATTCCGAAGAGGTAAACAAATCCAGGATAAACTTGGACTATTGTTAAACTGGGGCATATTCGGAAATAGTTTTATGTAAGTAGGTCACTTGCTCTTTCAGATTGCAGGATTTTATTCGGAGTGTCACACTCCAGTTTCTAATTCTTCTTCTGCCAGAAATTAGACAACCTCTTGGGTGATCAGGCGCAAGCCCATAGTGACAATTTCTAGGAAATTTGACGTAATTTAACAATGCCTCCCCCTTCACACCAGTCATTTGCTCGTATTTCCTCGACAGCTGAAGACAGACATGTGACACTTTTTTTGTTTCTCCATCGCAGAGAGATGTTGCCGGAGACGCCTCAGAGTCTGCTCTGCTGAAGTGCATTGAGCTGTGCTGTGGGTCAGTGAAGGAGATGAGAGACAAATACGCTAAGATTTCAGAAATTCCCTTCAACTCAACAAATAAATACCAGGTACAAAGGCTATACCTTTCCGAAAGGTGAGGATATTAATATGATAGTGTCAGAAGAAGGTTTTCAAGCTGTTTGTCCCTCTAATAGCTATCCATCCATAAGAACGCCAGCACTTCTGAGCCTAAACACCTCCTAGTGATGAAGGGAGCTCCGGAGAGGATCCTAGATCGCTGTTCCACCATCTTGATTCAGGGCAAGGAGCAGCCACTTGATGATGAGATGAAGGATGCCTTTCAGAACGCTTATCTGGAACTGGGTGGCCTTGGAGAGAGAGTGTTAGGTAACAACATATTTCACTTATTTGAATCTCCAGGACTCATAATTTACTGCCTTGTCTTAAGAGGGACAGATAGTATAAAATAATCATGATGAATATTCAGAAGTAACTGGTGCTGATGGGCCTTGATCCTCTTAGCATTTATTTTATCTATCCATCTTGTAACTACTTCTGGTCACAGGCACATATATTAATTTTCACTTTTTATTTGCAGGATTTTGCCATTTTTTCCTTCCTGATGACCAGTTCCCTGAGGGCTTCCAGTTTGACACTGATGATGTGAACTTCCCCACTGAGAACCTGTGTTTTGTTGGCCTCATGTCCATGATCGATCCTCCCCGTGCTGCAGTACCTGATGCCGTGGGCAAGTGCAGAAGCGCTGGAATCAAGGTGTGTACACGTGAGGTTTTTTTGGATTGATTTACCGTTACAGGACTGATTAAAGCAACACCCAACCCTGATATAAATAACTTTCAACCCTTGCTTAGGTTATCATGGTCACCGGTGATCATCCAATCACAGCAAAGGCCATCGCTAAGGGTGTAGGTATCATTTCAGAGGGCAACGAGACTGTTGAGGATATTGCTGCTCGTTTGAACATCCCCATTCATGAGGTCAACCCTAGGTAATTTGATATTTTATATCTAAGAGTTCTTGTCTAAAATTAATTTATTAGTACAGTCACTACTAGGATTTCAGAAATTAATTTTATTGTACAAAATTAACTAATTAATTCTAGGGAAGACATGACATGTAGCTCATTTTGCATTTTACCTCAATGTATTCATCTCTAGAGATGCAAAAGCATGTGTTGTTCATGGAGGTGACCTGAAGGATCTGACCGCTGAACAGCTGGATGACATCCTGAAGTATCACACTGAGATAGTGTTCGCAAGAACCTCTCCACAGCAGAAGCTGATCATTGTAGAGGGCTGCCAAAGACAGGTGCTCTGATTTGAAATGGCATTAAAATACTGATGCTTAAATTTTGATAACTGCTGTAACTCAAGAACAAAATAGTCACAAGGCCGTCCTGTACAACAGGGTGCTATTGTAGCAGTGACAGGAGATGGTGTGAACGACTCCCCCGCGCTGAAGAAAGCCGACATTGGTGTAGCTATGGGCATTGCTGGTTCTGACGTCTCCAAACAAGCAGCGGACATGATCCTCCTCGACGATAACTTTGCCTCTATTGTCACTGGAGTTGAAGAAGGTATAACCAGATCCAGTTCACCAAGGAGGACATTTCTAACATGGAGCTTCCACATTACAGCCATGCTTTTTGTCATCTTTAGGTCGTCTGATCTTTGATAACCTGAAGAAGTCCATCGCCTATACCCTGACCAGCAACATCCCTGAGATAACTCCCTTCCTCCTCTTCATCATCGCTAATATCCCTCTGCCTCTTGGAACAGTCACCATCCTCTGTATCGACTTGGGTACTGACATGGTGAGGATACCGATTCTTCAAACTCCCTACCTTTTTGGTTAGCTGAGATTTTTTTGATGGAGATTATGTTGCCACGAGGTTATATAAAAGATGGACATCTTTTCCTCTTGTAAGGTTCCTGCCATCTCTCTGGCCTATGAGGCTGCTGAAAGTGACATCATGAAGAGACAGCCTAGAAACCCCAAAACAGACAAGCTTGTCAATGAGCGACTTATCAGTATAGCCTATGGTCAGATCGGTAAGAACTTCCCTCAAGCACAGGTGGATGTTTTGTCCCATGCATCTTAAGGTGGTACATCTTTAAAATTAACCTATTTCGGAACTCTGTGGTTTTGAAATGTCATGTTAAGTGTATACATCTGTATCAGTTGACAAGTGATTGGTGTTTATAGAATCCCCAGTGGGTTCTGTGTAATGTTAAAGCTACAGTGTCATGTTGTTTAATATTTGTCTTTCCAGGTATGATTCAGGCTCTGGCTGGTTTCTTCGCCTACTTCGTCATCCTTGCTGAGAATGGGTTCTTGCCCTCTACGCTCTTGGGAATCCGCGTTAAATGGGATGATAAGTATTTAAACGATTTGGAGGACAGTTATGGCCAGCAATGGGTTAGTAAAGGGCTATGGAGTTCTTCATAATACGAGTAGCAGTAGAGACAGCAAGAGGTTTCATTGTCCTTTTTGTTTCCTTTCAGACCTATGAACAAAGAAAGATTGTGGAGTTCACCTGCCACACAGCCTTTTTTACCAGCATTGTCATTGTGCAATGGGCTGATCTGATCATCTGTAAAACTAGGAGGAATTCAGTCTTCCAGCAGGGCATGAAGTAAGCAGTGTTCTTAGGAGAGTAAACCCTACAATGGCATAGAGGTACTAGTATCCTCCTACTCTGAAACAACACCTGTGCTTTTCAGGAACAAGATCCTCATCTTTGGACTCTTTGAGGAAACTGCCCTGGCTGCCTTCCTCTCCTACTGCCCGGGAATGGACATCGCCCTCAGAATGTACCCCCTTAAGTAGGTTCTTATTTATGCTTTGAGTGGCCTGTAAACCTGTGGAAGTGGTAGCCAAGTGTTTTGAGTCATTCTAAAGCAGCTTTTAAAGCCAAGCTTGAAGCTTGCCAAGGCTGCTTATTGATGTGCTGAATTTTATATACAGTGGTACCTCAGTTCTCAAACTCACTAGAACTCAAATTTCTTGAAAGTCGAACAAACCAGTTTGACCTAGAACTCGATCTGAATATCAGGACTCGAACCGTGAATGCTGACCTAATATAAATTGTACACCCCAGGAAATGAGTCATACTACAATGCAATTCTTACTTGAATACCTTCTTCACAGACTGGACGATTAACCAAATTAAGCAGTGCGACATTACAGTAACAATTAATAAACCATTAACTTATGTGTACTATTAGAGCATTTATGTCATTTATTTAAACTTTATTTTACCAGGTGAATTAACTGAAAATCAGTTCTCACTACTTTACGTGATATTCGGGAGAAATAGCAGATATTACGCATCGGAACTGCCTGGGATACAAATGTCATACATGTAACTAAACACTTCAGCCAAGAAGGGCAAAGGTGTGTCATCATGGAGCCAGTTGCAGTTTGTGCAGCTGGGTGAGAAATCGCAATACATCTAACTGTAATGCATTGGGTCAGGATCAGAATGCATTGCTTTAAGCCAGTGTTGTAAGCAAGTCAAACGTACCCAAATGACCAGACTGAAACATGGACTTAATACAGAGAACTAATGACGACAACCAGAAACAGCTGATCACATCGGGATCTCAAACGAGGTGAACAAGGGGGCGTGGCACATGGAAGGAGCAGACGATCGGGGCAGGGCAGGGGTAATGTTGGGATAAGATCTTTATCATTTTGGAAGCCATTAAGAAAAAAATTCTTTTTTTCCTGTTCATTTTGTGTTTGAATGCTTATTTTTGGGGGCCGAGAACCAATTAATTGGTTTTCCATCATTCCTTATGGGAAAAATTCAATCAGAACTTGAACTTTTTAGGATTCGGTCCGGAGTCCGGAACGGATTAAGTTCGAGAACTGAGATACCACTGTATATGAATGATTGATTAATATAGCAGTTTTCAAGATGCCCAAAGCACTTTGCAGCCACTTCAACCACCACCACTGTTTAGCACCCAGGTGGGATGATGCAACAGCAGGCATTCTGCACCAGTATACCCACCAGCTAAGGTGGTGATGGAGAGAATTCACCAGTTTAGATAAAGGAGATCAGATTCAAAAGGGCCACAGTGGGCAATTTTAGCCAGAACGCATGAGTATTTCCTCCACTCTTTCAAAGGATACCCAGGGATTACAACTATTATGACCTCAGAGAGTCAGGACCTTAGTTTTATCTCTTGCCTCAAGGACAGCACCATTTTTACAGGACAGTGTCCACATCACTGTTTTGAGACACTAGAATACATTCAGGCCTCAAGATGGACACATGACCACACCAAAACCTCTTTCTGCTGCAACCCACTTTTCTCATTGGTCTCTGAAAGTACTGGTCTGAACCAAACCTGCTTAGCTTCAGATTGATTTCCTAGTATGAACTGCAGGTGGTATACCTGCTATATATACCTGCTATGTATATCTATATTCCTTTTCTCAACTGCCTGCCCTTATTTTCTTCACAGACCCAACTGGTGGTTCTGCGCCTTCCCATACTCCCTGCTAATCTTTATTTATGATGAAATCAGAAAACTGATTCTTCGACGCAGCCCAGGAGGTGAGACGGAATGTTTTTGTTGCTTTCTTTGAGCAGTTAAATTATGAGCAGCAAGGCACTTAAAAGTAATTGTGTTCATGTTGTTTGTTTACACCTCTTAAATGCTGCACTTAAGAGATGGCATATCACCTGATAATTCATTCTCTCTTTGGGTATTAGCGTGAGATGCTAGCATCCTGCTTTGATCCATGCAAGCCCAAGAAGAAAAACTGACATTCTAAAATGTTTCTCTTACTCTTCCCGCAGGTTGGGTGGAAAGGGAGACATACTACTAGAAACCCCCCCCCACACCTCACACAGCTGTGTTCGTTTTTGCATGTTAGTCTTGCTGTTCTGAATTTTAATCTCGGTAACGTTTGTTTTTATATAGAGAATGCTCAGCACAAAAACCCAGATTGTGAACTAAGACTTTGTGTGCCTTTGTTTTGAAACAGGACATTTTATACATGGTTTCTATCAATGTAATATATATATAATATCAGAATAAACCGTCAGTCAGGTCCTGTTTTGGTGTCTGTATTCCTTCATTATAGAAAATTAGTGGTCAGGTTAAGAATTTGGGGATCTGCATTTTTGTAATTACAAGCTTTTTCCCCAACCCTATTTAAAGTTTTAAATTCCTTTTCTATTCTGTAGTTGAATACTACAACTTTGCCATTCAAAACAATCCTGGTGAATGCAGTCAAAGCTACAACCTAGTTGTAATAAGCAGTTAATATGTTGGTCTTTTACACTCAAAGGCCTATGTAAGTGAACCCTCCTATACCTGCAATCGTGCGCATGCTTTAATGTCATTGAACAATTGTTCTGACTACAGGCAATGTGATCTGAGCATATTGTTAATTTTTTTTTCTTTTTGCTTTTCTTCTTGCAAGTTTCTGTTCTGAAATCAAGCCTTTATAAGCTTTAATGAGGTAAAGCAGGTTTACCGTTTCAGTTCTCCTGCCAGGAGGGCCCCATTTTTCCTAAGCAGTTCAGGAATGCTAAATCCCATATTCTCTGATGTGATGGGTCAAAGTACAGAAACAGTGGATGAACACGTAAACTAAATAAAACCCCCGGGGAAAGACCACCAGACCCCTTAGCTCATCATCTTGGGAGTGTGCTTGTGGATAATGCTACTTTACAAACAATAGGATTAGGCTGTATACCTTTAGAAGATCAGCAGAGAACTGGACTAACGGTTACCTGTAACACTTGTTTGTTTTTCGTTTTCCATATTTTGCTGTTCAATGTCTGAAAGATGAAAATGGGTGCAGGACCCCCACCCTCTACCCCCACCCCCCTCTCCCAGCTCATTCACAAGAGTTGTGCGGCAACGGCGTGTCTGCATTTGCATACCGACCGCGGATTTTCCTTCCGTCTTTGGCTGAAAGAGTTGGCTGCGGCGGAGGCTTCTGCGCATTCCGTCATTCTCCCTCAGCTTCCCGGGACATCGCGGGCTCACTTCCCACGCCAAAGGCTGAGTTCTGCCCCGCCCAACTCCAGCCCACAGCCGACGCAGGACTGGCAGGGGGTGAAAGAGGGGGAGCAACAAAGAGAGACCTGTAGGCATGGAGACCGCCCCGTTTCCTGGAACTATGTCAGCTTCCATTGACGGACTACTTTTGTGTGAATGTTTTAGGTATTCTGCAGTGGACCTGGACTTGCTGAAAAGCGACTTTTCATTCAAGACAGTGTTCTGCTTGTATGTGGATCTAAAACGCCACATACTTTATTTCCAACTATTTTTTTTGTCCTCTCTGCCTGGTTTGCTTCTTTCTTTTTTTTGGTCTTGGAACTGAGAGACTTAGCATGATTAACATACTCTATTGAAAACGGAGGAAACCAATCCAAGCTCTGTCACTGGGAAATAGGCACTGTGGTTGTAGCATGCTCGTTTTCATTCTCTGTAAATTCAACGGCCACTGAGAGCAAACATGTGCAAAAACGTTGCTCGCTGTCGGTTGAAAAAGAATATTCTGTCTTAATCAGATTATGTTGCCGAATAAATTGTAGATCCAATGTATTCTATTCCAAGAAATGCATATTAAGGGTTTTATCTATATCCCTGAAAATAATACTGAATGATCACGCATGTGGTGTGGCTACTTAGTAAACCTAAAATACTATTTACGATTGACTGTCCGTGTTATTGAATCGTCGTGTTCTGGGGGGATTTTCAGAGCATGTTATGATGGCCTTGCATGGAAGCATGCTGGGTTCAAAGAGCTCGACGTACCTCTCCACCTCAACAGCAAGTCTTGCGCCATCTTTGTTTTAACAGTCTGTTTATCTACCCAAACTCCGTCCTTTAAGTGGATTGGATCTTGAGGGATTTGTGACGTCCCCTCCTTCCCTAGGCTGATTTTTCCACTAACAGAATGGCAAACCAGGGGCCCTGCCGTTCATAAATACTACTGCAATCTCCCCGGGCCTTATCTTTAGAGTCGAGTGCCTCTAAAGTGGGACACTGGAGACAGTATTGGGATGGGATGTATGTTTCATGTAGCTAATGACTCTTTCTGCCCCAGTTATGAGCACAGGGGTAGACAGCAGTTCCTGCCAAGCTTAATTCCTGGACCGAGGACAAAGTTACTTCAGCTAGGCCTCCATGATGCACAGCCCCTCCCATCTGGGCCATCTCCTGGCCGCCACCCCAGGGACAGGACAACTTGCCTAGTCGACCCCCCAAGATCCCTGGTGGATAGAGCAAATCAAGACTTAAGACTTTCGCACTTAATCACTTTAATAATGTTCTTCTTACCCTGTCACTACTGGGGGGAGAACGATCGCCATAGTAACTTCTCAATTAATATAACAAGTAAAAATGGGGCAAAGAGCTTAAAGGTCTAAAAAGAAAAAACTAAAGGTAATTAAAAAAACTATACAATGTGGCCATTGGTATTGTTATTAAAAACGATTGCCCATACTGTATAAAACTGTAAACAAAAGAGAGACTGCAAACAATTCATGAAGTAGAATGCAATTCTGTACAGCTCCATTGCAGGTTATTTTTGTGAACATTTCTCATGTGGCGCTATATCTAGCGCCACTCAAAGTATGATTTCATCGAAAGGGGTCAACAGTCTGTTATCTGAAGAATCGTTAATGATCTCTGTTCTTTAGCATTGTCACTTCACCGCCATGTGTCTGGTACGATTTTAACAAATAAAATTCAATGCAATTCTTCTTTCACAAGTGTTACTGATTCTGCCAGTGGTGTAAACTTAAACAATTGCCAGCTGTTACCCCGTGACAGAACACTGGTATGTGTGTGTGCATGTTTGTGCGTGCGTGTGTGCGTGTCAGCTGCAAGGGCCCAGAACAGATGCACCCTTCTTCTCCATCTGTCCCTCGGTGCCTCACACAGAGCACGAGGGCCATGCAGCCAATCAGGGCTCACCAAACCTTCCAGTGAACACTAACCTCTCAGGCTGGCAGCATTTCCCACCATTTATCGCCGCATTGTTCCTGTTGTTTCTCTTCCATTTTTTTATGCAATAATCACCAGGTAATATGTCATCATTCCTCCATGAGACACAACTGGTGATTTAAGGGTGCTATTAGCAGACCATCTCCAGTTATGAGAAAAAGAAAAGCCAATTGTAATCTGTTGTTAAATCTGCTGCCGTTGCCAACATCCCCTAGCATTTATTTTCAATTCCAACGGTTCCCTCTCCCACCCCCGGATGACGTCCATGTTGTTGAATATTCAGATGTGGAGTGGAGGGTGTCTCTTCGTAAATAACTTGCTGAATGGGGGGGTCTCACATCTGCTTACAGAGCAGATTCCCCCGGTCTCCAAGTAGGCATCTCTTCTCTGCCTGAGCTGGAAAGTCAGGTTTATCGTTAACTCCTGCCAGTGAAGGGAGCTGTATGAGGGTTCTTTAAAACCAAGAAGCAGGATAAGTCTGAGCTTATCTTGCTATGTTTTCCAGATTTTCCTGGCCTTTTCACCCTAATAATAAATCTTCACACTCAGTGTACTGTTTACATTTTAAGTAGCTTTTCTGGAAATTTTATGCAATGAAATCTACTTATCAACATGGAGGGTTCTTTTATTGCATCAACTTCAGCTGATGCACTTTGCAGTAGGATACTGGAGTAGCATCCTTTCTTGGACTTCAACCTATAACTTTTAGATAATGCACCCATGTGGTCAACCACTGTTGTGTAGTATCATCGTGAACAGTGGTGCATTATTCGATGCTACATCGCAGGAATCAGGATGGCATTTCTGAACTGGGTAAATGATTCACAGGCATCAATTTGTAGCAGATGTTGGCATAGATCCTTCTGCCTCAACTCTACTCTTCCACATGTAAATGAAGACATTTTGAACTTTGAGGATGACACCTTCCACTAAACCTAAAATATACTCCCTTCACTTTCCTGTTGGTTTATTTACTAGATGCTTTTATGTAAAGTGACATATAATTGAGAGGGGTGGGTCAGACAGTGGGGTTAAAGGTCTTGCTTAAAGGCTAAATGTTAAACCTACTTGGTTGGCTATGGAATTCAAACTGGCAACCTTTGGAGCAGAGATACAGTCGCATAGCTTGTTGAACCACACACCATTCCCTTTGCCTTCTGGTATATGAGCCTGGCAAGGAGGATGTAGAGAGCCCCTATGGAGACACACAGAATAAAAAATGGGC
Source organism: Pollimyrus isidori (assembly GCA_019775955.2). Classification (NCBI taxonomy): domain Eukaryota; kingdom Metazoa; phylum Chordata; class Actinopteri; order Osteoglossiformes; family Mormyridae; genus Pollimyrus; species Pollimyrus isidori. The sequence continues at coordinate 50,456,461 of JABFDZ020000001.1, forward strand.
ATAGTTTTCATTAACGCGTCTTCCAAGCTGAAAATATTTACATGAATAATTCTTCGGCACATAGTGAATGGCGGCTAATAGACAGTAAATTATCCTTAACTGGACAAACCAGCCTGGGAGGAAATTTTCAGAGTAAAGGAATCCAGATGTCGCTTCCTGCCATCCAGTCAAGAAAACCACAGGCGGCAGTAAGATTTAAGTGCGCTCGTTCAAAGATGCTGAAACGATGAATGAACACGAATCCCTGTCCTGCCACAACTATGCAAATTGGAGTCTGTGTCCCAATCTTAGCATTTTAAAGACACTTAAAATGAAGTACATTATATCTCACTGTAGTGGTGGAAAAAATAGCTCTTCGGCTGGTTTTCCCATCCTGCTGATGCCACTTAGAAGGATGTAAGACAGGTAGAGGAGCAGAATGGTAGGCTGAGAGCCAGATGAAGAAAGTGTTTATCCAAACATGCAAAAAAAAAAATAAGTGTACATCCTGTTTGTTGGCAAGCTTATTTTCCATCACACCAGCCAGCTCCCTTAGTGCAGCTTTTGGAGAAAGATGTACTTCAGCACAAACAAATGGCTCCTTTTTTCATAATAATCGAACAGTGTAGGCCAGCAAGTCGAATCCCTAAGAGACTGCGGCCCCGACCTTCCAGTCACAAAGACAGAGCTACCCCATACGTAGAACTACACAGCAATTAAGGAATATTGAATATAGTAAAGATGGATAATACAGTCATTTTTGGTTATACATCACTTATTTCATGCCAAACATTTGTGCATTTATGCATTTCCTCACACCAAGGCACACCAGGCTTGTGGGAAAGCCAAAGGGGCTATTTAAACTTAAAAAAAAATACAAACAACATAAGACTTCTGATAGAAACAAAACAAAATAAAGGTTTTCTGGGCACATTTAAAAGCTCAGCTAAGCACACAGGCGTCCCCCCCTCTACTCTCACGGGAGGCTGCAGGAGCTAAAGGTCTCCGGGTGATAGTGTGTGGGGCTGGCATAATGAGCCCCCGCCCTGGAGAGGTGCAGCATAGGCGTGAGGCCTTGGGGGATACCTGCCGCACATATGTCAACAATATAACTTACAATATATCACTTGGCACTATAGTCAGCTGTGATCCTATAACTCTTTCCAACCCCCCCCACCTCCATTTGTTTACTTATATTCCTATTCTATTTATTTATTTATTCTCCCTTTATTCCATCCCAAGCTGCTTCTGACTGTCAGTATGGTGTTGCATTATCTTGTTAATGGCACATTCCCTGCCAAGGATGGCATAATATATTAGGAACATGATCAGTCAGTTACTTGAATTTGATGTGTTGGAAGGAGGAGAAATTGTGACGGCATGACGAGGGAAGGATGATCAATGCGGTGGCTTCAGTAAATCAGAGTTTATTTAACTAAATAAACAGAAAGAAAAAAACATAAAATGAATGGACCATGAGGGGTCAAATGAAAAATGTAAAAACGTAAATTAAGGCAGGGAGCAACATCTGGAACCCCAATACAAAAGGCAAGGATGAACGCATGAAAATTACAACAGGGAATGACTATCAGGACAACCTACAAACACATCACTACACAGGGAAACAACCACTATGAATCAACAAGGAACAGAACAAGAACATGGGTACTTAAATACACAACTAGCACGCCTAGACAGGCGACAGATGAGATAATAAATCAACTGATTCAAGATTCTTTATTTGTCACATACAAAGTAATACAAGCTTAACGTGTAGTGAAATGTACCCTCATTTGGTCCTGATGACCTTGCATGGAAATTAAAGATAAATGATAAAAGAGTAAGACTAAAAATAATGAAAATATACAGGAAAAAATATATCCGAATACCATTGCAATTATAGGCAATATCTGTAGAACATGCAATATATTAGAATAGATCTATAGAATGTACATTTGTTGTTGTAAAGTGCAGTGTGCTAGTTGCTGCTGATGTATATGGACCTTATTATGAACAGTTAAGAAGCTGTAGTGGCATGTCCTGGTTTAGGAGTCTCATGGCCAGAGGATAGAACCTCTTCCTGAGCCCCTCTGTTTTTGCCATAATACTCCTGAAGCATTTGCCTGATCCCAGCAGATTGACCTGGGGTGAGATGGGTCTTTGACAATCTTGGTTGCTCTGGTCCTGCATCCCCTGGTGTAAATGTCTTGCAGATGCTGTAGCTCTGATCTGGTGCAGCGTTCCACCACCTGGATCACTTTCTATAGCCCTTTATTGCCCCGGACACAGCTGTTACAAAAACAAGAAGGTGACACTTTCCACAGCACCATAGTAGAAAGTAAAATCACTACCCAAAACTTCCTCACCTGTTTCTGGACAGGGCTTATGTATGTATAGTCCATGTCAGATCCTTGAAGATGTGAATGCCCAGATATTTGAAACTACTCACACTCTCCACTGCAGTCTCATTGATGTTGAGGGGGGTGTAGGACTGCTGCTGTCTGTTGCTGAAGTAAACTACCAACTCCTTGGATTTTCTGACATTCAGTTGGTCTGCCTGTGAAGAAGTTGAAAACCCAAGCATACAGACGGGTGTCAGTCCCTGCTCCCTCAGCTTGATGACCAATCTATGGGGGACCATAGTACTGAAATCTGAACTATAGTCAATGAGCCCCATATAGTTCCCATGTTTTGTGTCCACGTGGCTGAGGGTGGATTGCAGGACGTGTTTGATGGCATCATCTGTTGATCTGTTGGGTCTCTAGACAAACTGGAGGGGGCCTGAGAGGTGGAAATGGAGGACGTGATGAGATCCTCAATCAGTCTCTCAAATACCTTCATGACTACCGTTATTAGTGCAACAGGCCAGAAATCATTCAGGAATGAGGGTGGGTTTATCGAAGCATGTGGGAACCACAGGCACATGGCAACAAGGAACAAGTAGGGGAGTTACAATTAACAGGCAGAAAGGGGTCAATTAACAGATAAAAAGGACCAAACACTAAGGAAAACCAAAACTAGGATAATTGAATGATTATACACAAGGATCAAAACAATGAACTGTAACTGAAATACCTATACAAACGTTAAACCAAGAAACATGAAATAATAAGCAGTGGAGACTGGAATCTGCCTGACCACAAACCCACAACCATAAAAGGGGAGTCGGGAATGGTGGCCTACCCAATAGCTCATTAAGCCACGTGGAGGCCAGGGGAACAGGCAAACACACTAGGTGACTACTGGCTAAAAGGCTGGAGGGAGCAGGATGACCAGTGACATCTCCTGGCCAAATGGGAATACAACACATAGCACAGGGCCAGAAGAGCACCCATCCTGACATAAACGGGCAAGTGGTAGGATCTGAGCAACTTTGACATGGACCAAATTGTGATTGTTAGAGCATCTCCAAAATTATAACTCTTGTGGGGTTTTCCCAGTATGCAGAAGTCAGCACCTATCAGTAGTGGTCTAAGGAAGGCCAACCAGTGAACCGGCGACAGGGTCATGCGTACCCAAGGCTAAATGGTGTCTGTGGGGAGCAAAGGTGAGCCTGTCTGATCTAATCCTACAGGAGAGTTATTGTAGCACAATTATGCTGGCTATGATAGAAAAATATCAGAATACGCTCCATGGAGCAATGGAAGAAGGTGGGCTGGTCTGATGACTCACGCTTTCTGTTGTATCCTGGGCACAGCTGGGTGTGTGCATTGTTTACCTGAGGAAGAGATAACACCAGGATGCAGTATGGGAGAACGGCAAGCTGGTGAAGGCAATGTGATGCTCTGGGCGATGTTCTGCTGGGAAACCTTGGGTCCTAGCATTCATGTGGATGTAACTTCGACATCTACTGCCTACCTAAACATTGTTGCAGACCAAGAACGCCCTTAACGGTAGCGGTATTCACTGATGGCACTGGCCTCCTTCAGCAAGATTATACACCCTACCATACTGCAAAAATTCATTTTGACACCCATTTTTTAATTTAGCTTTAGTCAAAATGACTAAAATACATTTTAGTTTTAACATATTTTAGTCACTCATTTTTAATTTAGTTTTAACCATAATCAAATTATTACATTTGATCCATTTTAGTTTTAGTCACATTTTAGTCATCACTATGATTTTGTTGAAATTTTATTTTAGTCTGATTTTAATTATTATCATTATTGTTGTTGTTAATGATAATAATAATTAATAATACATTTTTATCATAAAAGGATGCAGTAGTGACAAAGTATATTTTATTTTTTACCTTATTTTTATTAATCAGGCAAATAATATGTTCGATTTAATAATCATCTTTATTATTAATGCATATTTTAGTCTCATTTTTGTTGTAGTTATTGTCATGCAAAAATTCCAGTTCAAGCTGTTGACTTGGTCTCCAAACCTCAATCCAATCGTATCTGTGGGATGTTCTGGACAAATAAGTCTGATCCATGGAGGCCCCACCACACAACTTACAGGACTTAAAGGATCTGCTGCTGACGTCTTGGTGCCAGATACCTCAGGGTACCTTCAGAAGTCTTGTGGAGTCCATGCATCGATGGATCAGAGCTGTTTTGGTGGCATGTGGGGGACCTACTAAATTTTAGGCAGTGGTTTTACTGTTATGGCTGATTGGTTTATATACGAGTACGGTATATAAACACAGAGAGGAGAATGTATGACTGGGATTGGCTCCCTTGAATGTATGACTGGGACTAGTTCTTGTGACAATTCTGGGTTTTAATGATTGGTATTTATTTCATTAATGAAATTCCAGCAGAAAGCTGGTAGCTACAGGTTTGGTGTGTCAGGATTATCATTTACTGTCTTTAGCTGAGTTGTGGAAGGTGTATGGTAATTGCAATGTAATGAACACCAGACTCCTGCTGTTGAGTCAGAGGGCACTTCAGGATATGGGTAGGGCTCCAGTCTAGCCCCGCCCTCCTTTAGGGCTCATGTGGTGCAGAGGTACATCCTCATAATTTGCTCAAATGCTAAACCGGTACACAGACAAATAGCTCACCCTATAGCTGCCCTACCTAGATTGGCTGTGTTCTGTAACCACCCCACTCCCCCAATCTGTAGATTTACAGTCTCTTTTAATGGTCTTGAGATGGTATAAACCAAGAGATTCGCACTGGAAGACTTTACACACCAATGATTCGAACTTGCCATTAAGATCCAGTGTAACAAGCTGCAAGCGATATAATTAAGAATTAATTAACCACACACCTTTAAGCTCGATGTAATTTCCCTTGGAAATATCCTCAGAATCCCCTCATGGTTATAATCTGATGAACTGAAAACACCAGTAACATATTTTGCATGATATTATTTTCTATTCTGTTATAAATCTTCTGGTTTGCCTACATATTGGGTAAGTAATACATTTATACAATTTTCTTGTGCAATAATAAACCATTATGACTAGTAATAAAGCGTTAATAAAAGAATCTTACAAACATTTCCTCTGCTCTGATTTTGTGGTATTTCAAACATTAATGATATTTTAATGGCTTCTAGGGAATTTTTAAAGGATCAATACCTCACTATTTCCTTTTAGAATTCTAATTAGCTTGTAAGTAACCTAATGACCAGTAGGAAATCAGAATAACAGGAAGGTCTGTTTTTGAGGCACCCGGCTTTTCTTTCAGCTTCTGTCTCTGCTCTCTGCATGCCAGCGACGAGAAATGTCCACCATTTGTATGTTCCGGGTGTTTGGTTAGCAGCAAGGTCCAGAGATAGATTGGCAGTTCATCCAGTGTGCTCACTAGGGTGGAAAGCCCTTTGGCATGAGATTCCTGGGACAGGTTCCAGGCTCTGGATAGGTGGAAAGTGAAGGTTGGATAGATGGTAATTTTAGTTTTACTTTTAGGTTTTGCTACAGACTCTCTCTGTCCCCTCTTTTATGAAGTGGTGTGCGGCTCAGCAGGGTGATATGGTTTACCTGTGATCCGAAGGTCATTGGTTCAAGTCCCAGGGTCAGCAATAATACCCCCATCTGACCTACACCTGTCACTCTTTGACCTTGTTTTCTCAAACACAGTACTTATTATTTGGGATCAAAGCAAGGTTCTCCTGGTCCGGGATGGCAAGAATTCAACACTGTTTACAGATTTTCCTGTGCAAACACATCTACCAGCTAATTACCACGTTCCGGTAATAAGAAGTAAGTCCCAGAATTGGGCAACCCTGGATAAAAGCATCTATTAGATAAATTAATTGCAAATACAGTACCTTGTCCAACCCTTATAAAAATGCAATTTAAGAAGTGGTGTCTATAGTAAATACATGAGTGGTGGAGGATAATCTAACCCCACATCACCCTCGTCTTTCATTCAGGTTCACTACTGACCCTTGTTTCTCTCTCTCTCTCTCTCTCTCTCTCTCTCTCTCTCTGTGGGACACTTGGTGACCTTTGACTTTTAATCCCTCCCAGGATGTGGCCTATCTCTTGGTCCCAGTGGGAACATTTCAGGAGAGATGAGGGGAGGGTTGGGGGAGTGAAAATGCGGAAACTGCCATGAAAGCCCAGCGTACGCCACTGAGCAAGAAAGAGAAGGAGCCCTCTAGAGGTGGAGTCTGTAACAACACCCAACAAAGAATGGAATGTCAGCTGTTTACTTGTTCCCTAGAGGTGTCTTAACAGGTGCCAAATAAATTTTATATGCCAAAAAAATAGCACCTGTCCATGTGCTAAATAAAACAATAATTACTACTGGGACCTGTTGCCTCCCAGCTCCGTGTGCCACGCCCACCTCGTTACCTCTTGTGTGACAAGTCAAGTTGCCGCACGCCTGTCTTGTGCCTGTCCTGTGTATTTAGGTCTGCGTCTGCATCTCTTCCGTTGGTGTGCTGGACAATAAACCTCTGTCTCCCCGTACTCCTGCCTGGATCTCCCTCTTTCGCCGCCCTGCAGTACTGACGTACGTAACAGTGACTATTCTTTCTCCATACATAAAATATACTAGGTAAACACATAGCAAATGGGAAAACCATAATAGCACTTCATCTACATACTACAAGAAAAACAATTTTTAAATATTTAAATGCAGAAATCACATGGAAATCACAAGATATTGCTCAAATATATTGCTTTAAAAATAATCTTTCTGTATAACACTTGTATGAAGTGCATGAAATGCATGAAATTTAAATTTGGTTACATAGCTGATACATTTATGCAAATCCAGTTACAAATTCCATCTATTTATATAGCTGAATATTTTAAAACAGTAATTCAGCTATGAAATGTGGCCATACAGTATAAAAGCCAAACCCCACCTCACTGATTTTAAATGAGCAACTGCAGATTGATAAGGCCATATGCTTAACCACCATGCCCATGATTGGCTGATTCCTGCTGACACAGAGCATTTTCATTGGAGCATATTATTTCAACCGGCTGTTGGCATTGGCAGGGCACACAGCCTCCACAGCATCATAGCGACCATTGTATGAATGGCGTTCATTTTAGTTTTAAGCAGCAGTACCATTGTGGGAGTACATGAGCTGCAACTTTACTTCATATAAATAAACAGGCAGAGCTTGGCAGAGATGTTACTGAGGAAAAGAGCAATTAACTATTATGTCTGCCAGAGACACTACCCTCCACCCCCCTCCACCAGAGCACGATACCCTTTTCGAGGTTATTCTTTAATTATCATGAACACCATCTGCTACACAGCGGCCTGCGTCATGAGGCTGAAGGATCCAGAGATTGAGACAGTGAGACTGTTTCACGTTCCGGAGGATGGCGTTCACTCTCTCCTGTCCCCAGAGGGGCTTTGCGATCCATGTCGCTTCATCTATCTCAGGTGATGAGCTCTGAATGTAAAAGTAGGAGTGCAGAGGCACAGAATGAAAGGCTAATGCAAAGCTGAAAAGGGTGGACAGTCAGCCCCACTCCAAGAAAAGTTTGGAGCATAATTGGATTGGTATGGTATGTTTGACCTGCCTACATTTCTAGTGGTTCCCTTGATGCAATGTTGCAAGTTCAGATCCAGCTCAGGCCATGTTGCAAGTTTACATCCAGCCCTGTGCAGGTTGTGAGTTCACATGCAGTCTAGTGTATATGGAATTCATATGTTGTACAAGGCTGATTTTCTTCCCCTTGACCCAAAGCTGTCCGGGTGACATAAACATTGCCTTTTTGTGTGACTTCACTGTGTTGGACTAGTGTCCCATACACGGTTTAATATGTTATATCCTGTATTTCTGAGTGTAAGCTTTGGTTCACTGCTATCTTTTCAAGTGGTCATTGAAAATGTCTGGATATCTTTAGAGCTGTGTCCTCCATAAGCCTAAGGTAAGTCTAGAGACAGTTTTGCTGTTGACAGTCAGCTTATAATTAAGGTCTCCCTCTTCAGACCAGTCTCTACTGATCTACGTCATACTTCTTCCATATGGAGTCCCTGTACTTTGAGGCCATCTTTACCAATCACCCCGTGCGAGATACTGTAACTCATTCCTTCCTGTTTACTCCCATAGCATGATTTTGCTCCCTCCCAGCTCCCTGCCTTGCAGTCCACATTTATTCTATAGCATTTGCCACATAACTAGTCGATTAGCAAAGAGGTGCCACCAGTAATTCCCATAATGACTCTTCTGGTTGTATAACATCTTTGACATCCACTGGGCCTTGTTAGGTTCTCCTCCACCTTCTCTCTACTCTTTTCAGTTAATTTATTCTGCTAGTGGGAGTTTGATATCAAGAGCTATACTTACCTACCTGCCTGTCATCTGCAGAGGAGCTCAGAGGCAGAAAAGCCCTCTGAGGCCTGTGGTACTTCTAAGCCTGCCCACCGCTTATACTAATATCAGTCGACGTGAGTCACAAGCCCACGCTGCCTGGCCCTGAGCTTCTGGCTGGAATCCGCAGTCCCAGTTGGATGTCCCGAAGGGGATTTCGCTCTTCTCACTATTTATTCCCCTGCTGATCAGGGTTGACTTGCATCCCTAGTCAGAAACTGTCAGGTGTGCACAAATGTCTTCATTAAAACATCAGCGGTACACCAGGTCTTTTTGTGGAAACACTTTAAGGGAACACAGGGGTCACATCCAGATCTATTTACAGGGAGCTCTCCACTGTCGTACATAATCTGTTTCACAAATGCTTGCGCAAGTATATAAAACGTATTTTCCCCGCTATACCATTCAGGACACCTTATAAGAAGAATCACATTAGCCAAAAATATACTAGTAATACAGTACATTCTAAAGAGCACATATAAAATACATAAAAAGACTAACTAGGTCTAACTTTACTTATAGGCGCATGTTGCCTTTTTGCCTTACGCCTATGATGTTTTTCCCTATGTACTAATAGCAAACACAAATCAGTTTACTAATGTCAACTTGTTCAAAATTACACATTAATCCTAAAGCCACTTCTCTATCCTGGTTTATAATGTCCTGAGGTACCGCAGTCCCACAGGGGGTCCTGCACCCATGCAGATAGAACTCAGACCCACCCACTGAGCGTTCACAGTGAGAAACAGAGTATGATAGAGATGACTGTCTGACGGGTGTGTGTATGCATGGTTAGATCAATTGGAGGAATTGACAAGCAAGTAGTTTTTTCATTCTCAGTGTTCATTTGGTCTTAGTAATGCCATGTGTCATTAAAAACTGGTAAAAAAAAAAAGTAGCTGAGCCTAGAGTGTGTCGTTGCCAAGTGAATTATGGGACTGGCCAACTTAATTTTCTGCCGGGCCACCCACGATGATTGGCCCACTTGATTTTCTGCCGGGCCACCCACGATGATTGGCCTACCTGATTTTCTGCCGGCCCACCCACGCTATGATTGGCCCACCTGATTTTTTGCCGGCCCACTCTATGATTTATGGCACCAGTATTGGTGCAGGGCATTAAAATATGAACATGCTGCCTACATCTTTCCTTCTTCAACCCAAGCACATACTGAACACACTCTAACTTCAATACTTATGTACTCCTAAATAAAAAATAAGTAGTTCCTTTTAATTACATCAAAATACCATATAGGCAGGCTTGTGCTGATGTCACAATTTACAGACTGGGGCTACACAGTAGTGATAGCATTTGCTGGCGGGTTAGGGTGCTGTTGCAGCAGTAAAACTTCTATCCGGCTGACTATAATGCAGCTGAGTATCCGAACAGAACAACAGATTTCCAGGAAATTGTGCATCATTTGCAAATGTCAGGGAAACACTGTCAATTTGTAGAAGACAAATCTGGGAGAAGTAGGATGTCTGTCAATAGCTCTTTTCTTTGCCATTGTTACAGCAGCCGCAGACCCAGTGGCCAGGATTCGCCTGATCTACCTGGAATGGGTAGCATATTTACAGCCTGCCTATTTTTTGCTGACGTACACGATTCTCCCCTGCAGCATATGCCCGTCGAGGCTGGATCTGTACTCGCTGGAGCTGCTGCACAGCCATTCTGCGCCATCTGCGGATCTCTGGCGTGGGCGTTAACACCCCTATCGTGAGCCGGCATCCAGGCACACTGCCTGCTCACATTATGCAGATTCTCCACTCCACACTCTCCTCCCCTGCTCTGTATCTCCAGCCTGTCTCACACAAGACAGGAATCTAATCTGAAATAAAAAGCTATTTTTACATCCCAATTTTTCCTTCACTAAAGACGGCATAACGTTCCCTCAGTAAAAGCTTTGATTCACAGCAGACAAACGCTCAGTGATGACATTAAACTGGCATCTAATTTCTGTCTGCTCATCATCCATGTCATAGAGAAATCATATTATAGTCCCATGAAAGACAGCCATTCCTTCACACCAAATCCCTCTGTGAATTTCCATGTACTGCTTGTTGTGGTACGCTTTTGGAATGAAGGAATAATTAGATTAAAATTACAATAATGATATTCTTTTATTTTTCCCCACAACGTTCTATTTCCTAAAATACGTTCGAGAACAAAAGAAAATCCATTTTCTCTTTTACTCTACCAAATGCAATGCAGGAACGATTTTAAAATTCACAGGAACACTTTATTGGCAGTCACAAAATTTTGTCGCGCTGTAGTCAGGCCTGGTGCTATGGGGGTGGGGGCAGGGGTGGCTCTGGCCCAGCCAATCACAGAACTTTTTTTTTAATCAGAAATAGGAAGAGAGTAAACAAAGAAGTACTTTTTTACGGGTCCAAACACCTCCTCCTAAGTGCCCTCCGAGAATGGTTCAACCCACCCTGTATTTTATCTGTATAGTTAGGTGCAGTTGCAGTTACTGATAACTAAAGATAAGCACATTTAGAGCCTCTGAAAGCCAAGAGACATTGTACAGAATTGTCTGATGTCATAGTTTGAATATCACAGTATCACACATCACAGTCAATCACCTATACTCCCTCATAAGAATACTGATGGATCACCTGAATCTCATTAATTGTTTGAACATTTACACCCCCTTACCTTTCTTCTGGTTCTGAAATCTTGCTTCCCTCTCTCTAGTTAAAGTTCTGGTTGATGATTTGTCTGGTATGACCTACTTTCTGCATATCCCACCTGTGATCCTGGATGAGCCTTCATTACTGTGTTTGCGCTTGATCTACCCCAGCTTGCTGAATGGCTTTGAGTGCAGGATGTGTCTTGGCTTTTGAAAATAAATTCCATGACTGGATCCCTCCTGAGAATCTTGATGTGTTACAGTAACAAAGTAGCATTTTCAAGCACTCAAAGGAAACTAGTATACCCACCATCATAGAGTCTCACAGGTTGGTTGATTAATACAGTAAAAAGGAAAAAAATGGATTTTGATTGTGGATTTGATTGTCTTGGTATATCTTAAAATAATATATATGGATTTTATATAGTAAAAAAAATAAATCCTTGGTAGTCATTTAGCTCACCAGTTATATAATTTAGCAGCCTGTATTGTGTTGAAATATGCAACCACTAGACTTCTGTTAATGTAAAGCAGTCATATGACATATTAATGATCCTTCAGACAGCTTGTTCCTGGCTTATTTACATATATTGACACACAGTGTGTGTTAACGAATCGTCTCACAATGAAATAAATCTTTCCTTGGCCAAGAGAATAATAATGGATTCTATCTTCTTTCTGGCAGGGGGTGTTGTAGTGCATTAAAACTTGACTTGTCACAATATTGAAACCTGCAGTTGCCCTTTGCAATGAAAGGGCTTAGTGACATTAACTGATTAATTTGTGATGGTGCCAATCAGGATGACCAAGAAGAGTTTGGTGATCATCACACTGGACAACATTCACCATGGTGGCCATCGTTTTAATTTTATTGTGGAATTTAACTCTTAGACCAAATAACTGTCTACTTCACCTCACTGTTTCACTGGCTACTGAGGTATCTATAGATTCCTTTACCCAAGCAAAAGTAAACGAAAATAAATCATTTCTAATACAAGAACTTGTGGCCATAGGTGGAAATTAGCAGGAGGACATTTCATACTGGATTTAAGGAAGCACTTCTTTACGCAGCGTGTAGTTAGAGTATGGAATAGTCTTCCTGATAACATAGTGCAAG
>JABFDZ020000001.1:50525722-50545460 GCA_019775955.2 Pollimyrus isidori
GGTGGGGACAATTTATGGTCATCTGAAAAGTGGTGGGGACATGTCCCTACCGTCCATACCGTAAACTACGCCCATGGCTGAGAGATTCTGGGGGATGAAGCAGGAAAACAGATAAACCCTCTTTAATTTACATTCATATCATGCTAGACATGGTTACATGCAGTAGTACCATGTGAGTAACGACTGCCATAAAGGGGTAGATGGCACAACACATATACTCAATTTAATGATTTTCTGTAAATATTTAATTGAGTGGTATCTCCACTTTATATGATTCAAGCCAGATGATGCTTTGTGTGTAATATTGTGAGTGTGTGTGAGAGAGAGGGAGTGAGAGTTACATTTGCATGAAATCCTGTCCATTTGTATAAAATCCTGTACACCATCCTATGGTGTGGCCTTGTCAGTTAGGCCTACCCTGAAATTACCAGGAAGCCTGTTCCTGTACTGACATTGTGTTTCACTTTCCCGTAAATGTCAATATCAGCCCTAAGTATGCAAAACGAACACTGCATTTACACATTGCCTTCCCAATGGCTTTGCCCCAAAGATATATCAGCATTATTATTTGACTAAAACAAATTAACTAATTAATCACATTCCGTATTAAAAATCACCTTGGAAACATCACCAAAAGGCAAAGGAAGTGAAAACAAAATCTCTGATGTTACTTAAACCAAAGGGCTGCAATTTTACCTCTACATTTAAAAAAATAATAAAAATTTCATGTTAAATTATTATTGAATAGTAATTTTGTACAAGCGTAATTTAAAACCGTTTGTTGTTCATGCAATGCTTTGCAGTCATATTTTTCATTTTTACAAACTTGTAAATCTGATTTCTTGTTTAGACCGTCCTGATTCCACGAACTTGAACTTGATTTTTTTTCTGTCCTCAACTTGTGTGCTTACGTTTGAAATTCGCCCCGTTCCCAGTGACCACAAATATAAATGAAAAGAACAATAATAGTACTAATTTATTTATTTCAGACCAAAGTAAAATACGTATTTAAGGGGGGGTACGGGGGAGGCGTGCATGTTGTTACGGGGGCAGTGCCCCCGCCCCCCAGAACCGCCTGCGAATTACTCTGATCAGCGGTCAAATCAAGGGCGTCCGACATGACGGCAGACCGGCCGCGCAGACGATGGCGGTCAGGGTTGTCATACAGCCCCCTCTGGTGGTCATGTTTGCGCACCACCTATTCACCAATAAATCGTCCTCAACGTGAAGCAGCGGGATCCCGACTAATAAATTATGCAAAAAAACGGTGATCTGAGCCCTGAAACACACGTAATGGTTTGTTTCAGGACGCAGATACTCTAATTGGAGCGTGCCTGAAATTTTGCGAAAAGACAAAATCATGCATACCGTGTGAATTACAAGATTTTTCAGCCCGTATGCCCGAAAAAGTGAATAGCCCATTTACAAAATGGAAGTATTTCAAGATGAAGTTGAGTTGCAGCCTGCAGTGGCACAAAACAGTTCGAAATTCAGTAAGTCCCTTTTAAGGTATTATATCAGGATCTTTGGAAAAAATGTAGTCCGTTAAACGTTTTCATCTTATTATATTTAATTCGGACGTTATCTTTAGTCCTTTTTGGAGTTATGGTTCTTTAGATGATATATAACACAAAAAAAAGTTACAGTGAATACGATTGTGGATCTTTTTCACTCACCTCTATACCCATGCATATGTTTATGCCATTCAGCTCAGAATGAAAATAAATACTTTTGGCAGGGCTGTAATTCACAAAAGGATTATTGTGTTAGTCTTCACATTATTATTTTTAATTGAAATCTAGCTGGTTGTCTATATCCAGCGTCGCAAACTGTTCATCCCTGTCAGGGTCACTGGGTCACTGCACAAGGCAGCAGTACGCCCTGGATGGGAGGCCAGTGTATCGCAGGGCACATTCACACAATTATACACTACAAGTAATTTAGAGATGCCAGTTAGCCTGACTGTGTGTCTTGGAACTGTGGGAGAAGTGCAGAATAACCAGGGGATACACAAAACAGGGAGGGACACGCAAACTCCACAACATACGAGGGGGATGGGATTTGAACCCACTACGCGGGAGGCGTGAGGCCACAGTGAGCAGATAAAAGCACATTTCTTTTCTCCGTCTCAGTGATATATTATTATCTCGCCGGTTTTCCAGACGGTATCCCAGTACCCAACTCATTCATTTGTTTGCTGATTTATTAATGTGTTTTTTTGGGCCAATTCTTCATTTAAACCTGAAACCTTTAAATGTGTCGCAAAGATGAATGTTGAAAGTATGAACTTTTTATGAAAGGAAATCTATAAATAAAATATGCAGCGCAAGGCAGGATTTCTCAAAAACACAACAGAGCCCAGGGTGAGACTTCTGTGCGCAGTGACGGCGCCATTCAACTGCAGTCCTCTTATTAATATGCAAACGGTCCCCTTAGCAGCGACTGATGCGAAGAGCCCAGTGTGAGCAGGTGACCCACACATATCTATCCCACAAATTACAAGAAAAATATCAAAGCTGATTACGGGAGCCCCCAGGTTAAACTGAGTGATGCATGCATGTGCTATCCTTGCTGTAATGATCTTAACCTCCAGGAGAAGACACTGTTCTCTGGGTGCTAATGCTACAGAGCAGAGATCAGAACAAGCCAATGGCCCAATGAACCCACTTATCTCCATTTTCTGAGGAGTGTCCTATCCCACAATGCATCAGAACATTACTCTCTTATATGCTATACATGTCGCCAAATTAACCTGGGGCACCAATGATTATAATAATACATGTAATAATAAAAAGGTTTAAAGGTATCATTTGAGGGTAGTCCGTGGTTCAGCAGGTTTGATTGGAAGGTTGCTGGTTCAAATCCCAGGACTGGCAGAGTGATGTCACCATTGTGCCCCTGAGAAAGCCCCCAAACTGCATTTGCTCCAGAGACTGTCTGACCCTACGTTAAAAAAAATGCATGTGGCTTCGGATAAAATTCACTGCTAAATAATTGAAACATACATATCTCAGGCAGTATGAAATTTTAGATATTATCTTTAAAGAAAGCTCTATGCTCTTTTCCTTACAATGCACTCTTTGTTATTTTGGCAGAACTTCTTAAACTCACCCAGCATGCCATGGTACAGTATGCAGTGTTCTTAAAGATAGGTTGATATACAGATTTGCAGGTCGCGTGGGAGTATGTATAAAAACACAACATATTTTTAAAAATCTATGGGGTGCTTTTCATGCATGAGGGGTGAACAAATTCCAGCTGTATGGGCAAACGGTGGGGGGGGGGGGGGGAGTGGCAGGCTGGCAGGTATCTCTGTCTGAGAATCTATGATGTGTCAGAGCTTGTTTGTGGGGAAGGCATTGGGAGACGGGAGCCGCGCGTCAGATGCCATCGGTGATCCTGATCTGCCTGTCACCTTACGGTCACATTGGTGACATCCTTACAGCACCGACTTTAAAGGGGAACAAACAACCCAGCCTCAATATAGTTTGGCAGATTATTTTGTAGGGGCTCCCTCTGCCTCTGTTATTTGTTCGGTTTCTTTCCATCTGTTAAAGTACATCAGGTGCATATCAGTATTCACCACACTTCTACAATATAGTGTGTGCTTGTGTGTGTATATATATATATGTATATATATATATATACACACACACACAATTGAGAAGGCAGGGTCAGCCAGTCCCTGGAGTCACTGGGGGTTAATGTCTTGTTTAAGGACCCAACGGTGACATCATTCTGCCGACCCTGGGATTTGAACCAGCAACCTTCTGATGACAAGTACAGTTTCCTAACCCTCTGAGTCACACAACTATCATTGCAGGTGGTGGGGTCACCCATTGACCAGGCTTACTCACTTCATCCTTGACTCTCTAATCCATTTATTCAGTTTTTGATATGATACTAAGAACCAGCAGCACATGAAGGTGAAAATCAGATGCTTTCATTAAATGAATTTCTAGGTTTGCCTACACAGAGAAAGACTGTTTGAAAGCTTTTCAAATTCACTTCACACACTATGGTGATAAACAGCTTTTCATCCAGCGGCATTATAAAGCTCACCGTCTGTCTCACTCCAGTCACACGATCAGAGCATTTACCCCGTGAATTGATTCGTTTACATGCGGGAGAGGAGGCCGGGAGATTCCCACACACGTTTCTGTTCACTGCACGAGTGCCACGGCCTGGTGGGTGATGTGCAGGGATGCCGCTTTCAGGCAGCTCTTCGGATGCTCTTCTGCCTTCTTAAGAAGACTTGCGACAGACTCCTGCTACCTCATTACCATTCTAGCTGGATGATGCAATACAGAAAAGTCGGTTTTAAGAAGCCAGCTAAATGCACCAGGAACACATTGCTCAGAGGCCTCTGCTGAGCACTTCCTGAGTGTAAGTGCTCACTTCAGGGTTTTATCGCATAAAACACCTTTTCCCTCCATTTCTATAACAGACCTCTGCGAGTTTCCAGATTATTTCAAGCCGTTGATGAAGTTTACTAGGGAGCATGTCTCTGACAGAAGGACCAGGGCATGAGATAGGAAGAGGTGGATGTGTTGTGTTGTCATAATCAAATTATGCTCAGTGGAGAAAAAATAAGATATTAATGTGCTTATGCAAGGCGATCCTTTAGGGTATTTCATAATTGCACCGATGTAATTAATGGTGGCAGGGTATTTTTTAATTGGAAAAAATTTAAATGTGTTAATGTATTATTGCAAGCCTGCATTTAAGATTTTTTTTTTTCCTGCAGAGCCCAGTTTGTTTTTATTTATAGAATAATGGAATAATGGTTTGGGAAAGATTAGCAGGGCAAAATCCGAATTAAAAACCTCACATGTCCAGCCTACTTCATCTGGGGGAAAAAAAATTAAAAGCAATAAGTGATGTTCGCTGCTGCCTTTTCATTGGTCGGTGTTGCCGTCGTTATGCGGGAGCCTGCGAAGCTGTGAGGGCTGTGAATCCGTGATGCTGGAGCCCAGGAACCTCAACAGCCTGAGGGATGGAGTAACGGCAACATCTCTGAGATTGGGGGGTGCATCATCCTCCTCTTCCTCCCAAAGACGCAGTGCTGGTGTAGAACGTCGGCAACTGACACCACATTACCCAGATACTGGCCTGAACCTGCTTAGCAATATATCTATCTATCTATCTATCTATCTGTCTGTCTGTCTGTCTGTCTGTCTGTCTATCTATCTATCTATCTATCTATCTATCCATCCATCCATCCATCCATCCATCCATCCATCCATCCATCCATCCAATTCTGTTACAAATATGACATATAGACCTGAAGTTATGAGACACTTTCTGTCCCTTGGCAGCAGGCTCCCAAAGTCTCCGTCTCTAAAGTGACAGGCTCCAATGCCTTAAAATCAAAAGCTTTATACTTCTGCATCAACTTGCCGGGGCTTGGGGCCTGTGGAGCTCTGTTACGTGATCACCAGCCCCGACAGAGTCAGGGATTTTTTTAAATTGCGTAAAGAAAGTGGCCCTCCTAGCATCTGCATGCAGGAAGAGATGGACACAAAAGCAGAAAAAATACTATAAATGGTGCAATAGCAAGAAATTCCCTATCCCAGTTATGGGGGCTTGCAGTCCCAAGATTCTGAGCAGGGCACCTCTCCTATTGTCTGGGAAAGATGGAAAAGGCCAACTTTGCTTTTGCTGAGTCTTTAGAGTTTGGGTTTTGTTTTATTTATGTTTGATTGTATTTACAGGCTCTTCCAATAACTTCAGGAACACAGAGAGAGCTTTTATCTCTACAGACTTCCAATCCACTTATTCTCCTAATCTATTGAATAATTGTTGTGTATTCAGGAAGTATGTGTGTGCTGAACAAGTTAATGTGACCAGAATTTATCTGGAGAGCTGGGAAAGTTATTTTGCTTCTATTCTTTTTTTTCTAGTAGGATTTGCAGAAATATATTGGGTTCAGTGGGTTTTTAAACCCAGACTTAGAATAATTAATCTAGATTTAAATATTCATGTTTTGCACTTAAAGCTTGTTTTTAAGCATCTTTAAGCTCATTTAGTCTCTCAGTTCTCTTCCTAACCATGGCGCTGTGGAGTGTATACATTTTATGAGTTTCTTTCACATGTTCCACGGGAACATCAATGAATAACCTGGGCAGATTCCCTTTGACACCCCCCAGAGGAATAGAAGGGTAAGTATGAACCAAACTACAATTCAAAACCATTGAGATTTCATCAGAAAACAGGCTTTTATTCAGACCCCTATATAAAGCAAGTATGAGATGTGTGACACAGAAATCACCAAGGCAACCACACAATGTCATAAATGACTCTCAGGAGCAGCTCTACTGTGGGCGGCTTAAGATTTTTGGGAGGTGTCACCAATCTAACTAAAAAGGAAACTTGAATTTGAATTAAATGTTTCTGTCAGATCAATGCAATTTTTAAATTATGGTTTAATATCTCTCCCACTGATCAGATTTCTGTGGTTCTCCAAAGGAGCAAAATGTAGAAAAAAGATAAATCAGAGAACATAATACTGACAGAATAAGAGTGATATCAGTAATTATAGTGATGAGTAAACTACTAAGAATTTATGAAAGTGAATTATCCATCCATTTTCCATAGCTGTTTATCTAGTACGGGGTCACAGTATAATTTAATTATATCATATATAATATTCTCAATTTTGAGTAGCACCATTACTCTGGTCAAATTTATATATTGATGGCCCTAATTTCCAGCAGAATATACAGCATCAGGAGCCAACATTTCTCCGATATCCAACTGTCCACTGACACAAGCCAAGGTTTGTTGAAGAATTCATGGCTGTCTTTTATGCCCCAAAGTTGCAAGGGGTGGAGGGAGGGGTGTAACAGGCTAACCAAAAGAATGCCATCATTCCCTGTTTAAAACATTGCAAAAATATGCTCATGTTTAATTCAGCGTATGCCAAAGAGAGTCGGCTGAAATCCCCCCCCCTCACTGTCAGTAAAGTTTCACACAGAGACAAACTGCTGACAGCGTCAGAATGGAGATGGAGAAAAATGGGTCTGAGCAGATTTCATTAACGTCAACATCGGTGCCGATGCATGGCATGTCCTCCACCAAGACCTCCACCACCAAGACCTCCACCAAGACCTCCACCAAGACCTGCGCCAAGCTGTGGGAGAGGCGGGAAACACGGCAGCCTTCCCGAACCAGATGGCCTGGCTAGACGCTGTCACTCGAAGAAACAAGAAAGGATCATGGTTCCTTTTTCTAGGTCAAAACTTGCGGAGCTTGTCCCCTCAGTGACAACAATATCCTTGCTGTAAGATCACGGCTTGTCCACTTTTTTAACCTTTTACATAGAAACTGATATAAACACACACACATTTTTATGAATACGCATATTTATGAATAAACATAGTTTTAATTACCATCTCAAATATCCGAATTTTTTCCAGAATTTCAGAGGCAGATGACCGCAAGTGGATTTTCAGAAAGGACCATATGTGTGGGGCAGCATATAGCACAAGTTAAGATTTACAGGCCCGTGATAAGAAAGTTGCTGGGTCATCATCGGGCCCCTAGCAGACCCCGATTGTCTCCAGGAACAGTCTGATCCTGTTTTCTCAGCTGTACATTGCTTTGGATAAAACCAAATGCTAAACAAGTGTCACACAATCACTGCATGGGTGGATATAAACGTTCATGTGGACGTTCATGTGTTTAATTAGAAGCTGAATGTGTCATCGCTGGTAGAAATTCTTATCTTCTGACAATGGCTAAATGCCACTGTTGTGCCATGGAGGCGACTGTAACAATAATATGTCGTATGCCTTGTTAATGAAGCAACAGCAACTTCAGCATGAGCATGTAATGTGTCGCTTGAGCTAATGACTTGATTAAGCTCTGTTTTCTTGACTGTCAAGTTTATTTCCTGTGCTGCTCAGTTACTCCCCAATGGCAATGAAATCATCACATTTCATGTCCTTTTGAACAAATACAAGTCTTCAAGTTATCACTTGCTAATTAAGCAAAAACACCTTGGCTTTAATTGTCCTCTGCCATCCAATTCATTTCTGGCTCTAGTCCAACCAACAAAATTTTGATGAAGTTCGACTCAGGCTTCACAAATATTTTGACGAAACTTTTATTTACTTTTGCTAAGCTGGTCCCTGACTGACTGCAGAATTTCACCTCGGTTTATTCGGGCTGTCATTAAACATTCTGAGAATACAGTGCCCTAATTTTAGCATGGTGACATACCGACCAGAATTACCTCCAGATATTCAGGAGGAGAGAAAAACCTCAAACTCCATGTATACCCACTGAAAAGCCATTCATCTGTGCCATCTCATGTTCTCTCGTCAGTCGCATGTAAGACACGTCCAACCGTTAATTTTTAACTAGAGCCAACGCTCATCATTTGGCGAGTCCCCTGAGAGCGCTTCCACAGGTCCGTGTCCTTAATCACGACACCACCTGCTGCCTTCTTCACAGCACGCGGAAATAATATGATAAGGCAGGATTTCAGTTGGAAATACTTCAAAGCCTGGAATGTTCTTTGAGTGTCATAATCACAATTTCATTTGATATTTTCACTCGCAGAGACGAACGGCATGATCCTCTCACATAGTCTGATGTGTGACCCGTAGCCGCATCGAGAGTGATGTGGTAAGTGACTCCTTTCCTGGAGGCGTAGAAGGTCTGGGATGTAACACATGCAGCTGGAAGCACCAGGTTAAGGAGCTTTTCTCAAACGTAGAGCAAGACCACTCCTACGTCAGACATTAGTATTCTTCAGTGGTGGCTTGGTGGTTAGGGAAGTGCACCTGTAATTGAAAGATTGCTGGTTTGAATCCCTGATCATCAAGGTACCACTGAGGTACCCTGAGCAAGGTAGCACCCCCAAGCACAGCTCTCTGGGCGCTGAATTAGCTGCCCGCTGCTATGCGACGATGTTACATATAGGTTAAATGGGGAGGACACATTTTGCTGTGGTGTGTCAACAATGACCACTGATCACTAAATTCAAAAAAATTACCAACCTGTGTACTTACCCTCCAAGCTACCACAGTCCTGAAGTGTGTTACCTGTGAATTTGTCTGCCACACCCTAAATCTACTTTTGCAACCACTGAAGTGCCAGGCTTAGCCCATGTCAACATGTTAACCTTCTGTGCTATTTGCCTCATTTGTACATCACTTTGAACAAAGGTTTCTGCTAAATACAAATAAATGTAAAACACAGGTTTATAGTTTTTGAGGCCGCACACAAATATTCACTTTAAGCCCCACCCCCAACCCATATTGTACAAATCTAAATAATCAGCTAGATAGTAGAGTCAGAAGATTGTAGCTAGTTAGCCAGTTAGCAGAACACGCTTCTTCAGTATCTCCTAAATAAATGTTTATTTACTATATAGTTTCTGTGGCCAACAGGTTAGGGGGCGCCACACAAACACGTGGTTTGAGTGTTAGTAATCATGCATCTGAACATATGATCACATCGCATGAAACAACATCTATGCTGAAGCATGCATTGTGGGTAGGTTACAATGGGCCCCCAGCTCTGAACCCAGACACAGGCCGGAAACTGACAGAAAAACCAAGAAGTGGCAGAACGGCAAGGGGAAAACCTGGGTAGGTTATCCTCCAGCCCACACAGGAGCATCTTATTAAACTGAAAGCCAGTTTCTATGTACCTAAGCCTTTAAATATAAGCTCAGGAACCTGCAGAAAGCTGCATGTTGCATTAGCTGCACGGTTCTGGCCATGTTTATGTTAGAGGTTCGGCATGTTCCCTCTGTCTGTCACCTTAAATCCTACCCAGTTGTAAGCAGAAATGAGAAAAGACTCCCATTCCAGCACATTTTCCTGTTTAACAATAAAGCTTATGGCAGATTAGCCGCTGACAAACTCTCTTTTGTAGTCTTATGCACACATTTCAGCCTGATGTGTCCTGGATTTACCTTATCTAACTGGCGATGGAGCTAATCTCATTTCACAGCTGTAATACCATGTCAGTTGCAAAAAAAGAAGAATGTTTGTTACACCTTCAGGTAAGGAAGCGAGGGAAAAGGTGAGATGAAAGCGAGAAATGTTGAAAACAACTCTATTTTTAGGGGAACACAGGGGGGGGGGGGCAGCCAGTGGGCTTTGCAAAAACAGAGTGCTGAGGAGAGCATGACACTTCACAGATCGGCTGGCCCGCAGCACCCCATCTGAAGAGCCACCAGCATCACCGACTACCCACAAGGCCTAGTTGTAACTGCTGTAACCATAGCAACAGGCCGAAAATGTTTACATTTGTCCCACTGCATTATTACCTGTCATATATGGCATGGTACTGTACATATTGCATGATTAAATAGTACTTCAGTTAAGTTTTGGCAAGTGCGTAATAAACAAAAAGTTGGAATACAAAAAACACCGGACAGAAATCGAGCCATTATGTAAGAATACCTCATCCACTCAAGAGATCAAAGCAACTAATGAAAATTAACATTAAAGCTGATAGAACAACATTATTTTCAGTGCAAAACAGACGTTTTATTAAGCTGTTCACTTTGAATCTTTTACTTTCTTTATTGAGAAATAAAGGTTAGCATTGAAGCAGTAGGAGCTGCATTCCAGCTAGGTGTAAATTGGGCATAAAGAGGCAGAGCTGGGCTCATCTATATTTAAACTGTGATTGTATAGCTATTTGTGTTTATATTTTATGCTCCTTCATGATTGGTTGAACGTTAACGGGCTACTTTAACACTGTCAATGATGCATTTAGCAATGACACTTCTCAAGACGAAATCGCATTTTGTTTGAACCCCATCATCATCTCAAATCACAAGAGGCAGAGCTTTCCAGAGATACTTTTATTGGTGCTTTTTTTTTTTGCTCCTCTTCAGTTCTAATTGTTGGGAACCAGCTGAAGAGTCACAATTGTAGCATTTACTATATATTGCAGGTATTTGCAGAAATAGCACCAAAACAGCGCTCTCCTCCCCAGAAGCACAATCTCCAGACAGTTTCCTACATGCAGGGCTGTTGTTAAGAGCTACGTTTTCCCGTTGGTACGAGTCCCTATGTCTGACACGCTACTCCAGCACTTCAAACGCTGAGTTGTCATGCTACACATCAGTGAATCTGCGGGTGATGAGACCTGCAATGCCGGTTCCCTGCAAAGGTGAGGGAGGCACACAAACAAGCTCAGGTGCTCCCAGCCGCATTCACTGCCTGCCCGCGGGGGTTTGATCTCCTCCACGTTTGACAGGAAGGCCTGGTGAGGTCATGTCAAGGTTAACAGCCACCCTTTCATTCATAATGTTGACTCTCTTCAGTTACATTATCTAAAAACATCACCCTGCCAGCATTATATTTGACTTTACAGTCCACAGACAATAATTCAAGTTACATATCAACATGTATAATTAATAATGTAGGAAAGAACAATGAATGCAAATGCAGGATCCTTGATAAGTTCCCTAAATCTGTATTCTTAAAACCATGCCACTTATTTTTTAGCTATCTTATATGTTATTTCTTAGATTGTTTTTTTTTTTGGTCAATGCAGACTTTCACACAGTATTCTTTTATACAGATGACAAATCCACACAGTCCTGGCTCAAAAAGTTTGACTTGTGAACCTTTAAAATCCAGCTCTGAAATTCATGTTTTACCTTCCGTAAATGCATCCGGAGGTCCATTTGTGTGCTCTTTCAGCCTGTTAGCAAATCTCCTCTGGAATGTTCAACAAGGTCAATTAAAATAGGTTAAAAAGCAAATATTGCTCCAATGTATTTTTGTAAAGCTGTGTTCCGATTCAGATGGTGAATATGAACACATTCCATGTGCATCAAACAAGGATTTTTCCTTGATTTGATTAAATGAACTGAGCCCATTGTTTGTTAATTAATCTCCTCCCAGGGTTTTACCGTGTCATTTTTCCCTTCCAAATCTCCAAGAGGACACGTCCCCCCCCCCCCCCACCCCACCCCACCCCACTTGTCATGTGCTCCAGAAGGATCCAGTGATCACATATGCTGGAAAGGCAAAACAAAAGATGTATTCATTTTAGATGCTGACATGTGCAGTGAAAATATGCAAATGAGCCCTGAGGAGTGTAACAAATCTCTCCCCCTCAAGCAAAACTACCTTGCAGGTTCATTCAATGAATTCATCACATTCTCTCTTTGGAGATTTTCTGAAATACATCAAATGCGGCAAAAAAAAGATTGTGATTTAACTCTAGTTATCTCCTCGAAGTTTTGTGGATTTGTGGATCTCTTCTGAAAGAACTGGAGACCTGATTACTTCAGGTACAGAATCACGGGGCTGGGGGGGTACGGGGTATACATTTTACACGCTCTAGAGTTACCTCCATACCTGTATAGGTGTTAGCTGTTCTCCCATCATGGTCACATGTGTACATTTTACATTGTCACTTATACCGGCAGTGCTGTGTAAGCGATGTACAATTGAGAAAATAGGGTCAGACAGTCCCAGGGCAAATGACGCTAAAATTCTTGCTCAAGGGCCCAACGGTGAAACTACTTTGCTGACCACAGGATTTTCAACAGTGATCAGGGGCCCTGCAAAGGGAGGGTCACTTAGGGGGATTCCAAGGGCCTCTGAGCGAGAGGGACCCTAAAACATTTGGAACATAATATAACTGGTCTGGGTTGGGGGCCCAACATGATATGGGGCCTAAAATCTCTAAGGACGCCCCTGCCTGCCATATTCAGATCATGGACTCTGCCTTATAGGCACTACTTTCCAAGTACTTGGGTGCTTGAGGTGAGACTAAAGCAATGATGATGCCCCCACCCCACTGGGCTCACCTCCAATACAATTTCCATTCTCACACCCACCCAGCCACCCCCGAAACTTGGAAAGATGAAAGAAACTACCGGACAACTTCCTATTTTCTTTATTTAAAACACCCCAAACAGACCAGATACGTCATAATTTCATATCACGCTTTTGAAAATTTGCAGTATGTGCTGGTGGACTATAAAGCATTTTTCTAATATGCTGTTTAAAGACCATTGTCAAATTCAATTATTACATATGTTTAATTTTTATAAACATATGTATATGTTTATAAAGTTCAAATTAATTTTTCAGATGTTGGGATGACTATACAGTCATGAATTACCCTGCTCTCAATTGTGCAGGTTGTTTAATTATTCGTTTGTGAAGCAGTGTCTTATGATTGGTTGTGCTCGTTATATAGCAACATGGCAGCATGCAGCTCATTAGGCTAAACCTCTGTACCAGT
This sequence comes from Pollimyrus isidori, assembly GCA_019775955.2. Taxonomy (NCBI): domain Eukaryota; kingdom Metazoa; phylum Chordata; class Actinopteri; order Osteoglossiformes; family Mormyridae; genus Pollimyrus; species Pollimyrus isidori. The sequence goes on from JABFDZ020000001.1 coordinate 50,538,956, forward strand.
AATCGGAAGGCTGCCGATACTACTCCAGCCTTGGCACATCTGTGGGTCCTTGAACAAGACCCTTAACCCCCAGCTCCCAGGGAAGCCACATCAGGTGGCTGCCCTTCACGGCCAGCTTGCTCTCATCTACTGAAAGCAAGCTGGGGGAGGAATTTCCCTGTGGGGGATCAATAAAAAGTATTATTTATTTATTTTATTTAAGGAGCCATGTGACTGGCTATAGGTAAAAGAGATCACCTGAAAACAAGCTTACGACAGTTCCTCACATATAATTTGGTTGTTTGTTCAAACAATCCATGACCCTTTGATACTTTGTCCTTGTTTTATGATGTTTTATATAACCGTAGATGCACTGACTTCAGGGTTTCTGCTCTTTATCTGCCCTAAGACTGTGATCCTCCTCCATTTGTCTTCGGGGATTTCCGCTCTTCTCAGGTTTTTTTTTTTTTTTTTACAATATAACATTCACTGGTCTTAACTGCTTTCAAACCTGATCTGAATAACTAGGCAAAATAAATACACATATGTAATTTTATACATAAAAAATAGGCCTGTGTAATGTTTTCCAGATTGTGCTACATGTAAACTGACTAGTTGTTAAATAAGGCTAAAAAGTTAAGATTATTTAATCTTAGTAAGCCTATCTGTAGCACTGAAAACCTAACCAAACGCTATTAAAAAGTATCGCAGAGTTATGTCCGTGTCGCGTACAGTTAAACGTGTAATACGCGCAATAAATATTAGTTCGGGTCTTGAGTCTTTCCTCATAACCACTGCTTCTGGATCGGCGCCCGTTAATATCCGCAAACCACAGTACCTTTGCGCTCCCAGGTGACAAACGCTGAAAGAACACCACCCTGGGTGTCGTTCATTATTATGTTATTCATCCCAACGCGTTGCATTACTGCATCGACCTGGGTCCCGTCGTTGTCTCATCTTTCCAATGCGGTTCGCACTAACCACCACAAAAGACCATCAGATGTCCTGGAAATTAACCCCCCCAAAAGGGAAAAGAAGATAGAAACTCCTCCCCTCTTTGTAGTACCAAGTGGGGGTCTTGCTTTTTGGTGCTGATAGGCGGGCCTTCAGGACACAAAGCACGGGCGAAATATAAGCCCTACTAAGGAGAATGTTGAAGGTACGCTTTTTTATTCATAATTGGATGTAGCATGCAGCTTCAGTATATGGACCTCTTACCGCAGTTAACATTTTGCGCGTTTCACGTGTTGCAAGTCAGACGATCTCAATCGTTCGTAATTAATCTAAATAGTGCTTGGTAAGGACGCCGTTGCAATAGAATACGATTGGACCTTCCAGACAAGCACCGAAGCAGTGAAATTCGAAGAAGAAAGTTTTCCCCTGATAACTCTGTTCTTTTCAAATTTCGAAGCACGAGTTGAAGCCTGGACACGTGTCTATTTATTTTGAAGCGCTGCTTTTGTTGAAAGATCGTCGAATGATCTCTTAAAGAAGAACCGAAAAATCTAAATGTTCCCAAATTTGCACATTTCACAAAATTATCCTTAGATAATTATCGGTGCGTAAAACGGATTTTCTTTTAATTAGGCTTCAGGAAGGATTGGGCGATGGGATGCATTTCTGTTGCCGCTATGTGTCTCCTCGGCTTTTCAGAGCGTAATAAACCCAGGGTGAAGTGACAACGGAAAAAAAAACTTGGGAGGAGAAGTAGCCTATCCCATCGTGTGTATTTAAACGTGAAAATGGGCAGGGCTGTCGGAGCCTCTTTGTGAACACCTCTCTCTCTCTTGCATGTGCAGGTCCTGCTGGTGGTACAACCCAAGCAAGTGTGCTTCACGACCGGGATACGTAATGGAAGTGCATCCAGCACCTAGGCGCCCCTTTAGGGCAACAAATCTGATATAAAGCGGACTTTAAAATGCAGAAATGTTTGGAAATATCGCTATCTGATCGTAGCATTTCCATATTGCGATATTTCTATTGTGGTGTTTTTCGGAACTGCGTGCATATGGAGGCGGCTGCTTGTGAAGTGAGGATCAAGACGAAATATTTTTGTTAAATGCTGAAAAAATACTAATAAAGCGACACTGCAGCTGTTTTATTTAAAAGTGACGCAAAAGATCAGTCGGAAGCTGCGAAGGGTTTGCTGTCAAAAACCGACAGCGCATTTTTTATATGTATCGTGATAGACAGCATTTCGTATAAAGGAAACTGAACACCCACACTTGAACGTGTTTTCACGAAATCGCCGAACTAACAGAAGTAACTAAGCAATAGGATACATTGGGCAAGAGAGGAAAGTGATCTGACGGGGTTTCGGCCGAGGACAAAAGATCGATTGGAACGATGAGGATTCCGGCGTTTCTAATTGCCAGCGTTTTACTTGGTAAGTGATTTTGATATTAGTTTTCTGGTCGCTATACATCAACATTTTTTGAGCTGTGACAACGCGTTCAGTAAAGTTTCAATTTAGGAAGTTTTCCCTCATTCACAGGAGTGGTGAGCATTTAAAATAGCCTAATTGTAATTGTAACAAACCCAGGCAACACCTACATGCGTATGTTTGACGTTTGAGATCAGAACCCCCCACCAAAAAGTACCCTGCGACCTTGCTAGTAAGGATGGGTGAAAGCCTCTCTCATACATTAGTTGCACGCATACCCATCTGCAGTGGGTGATTAATAATCTCGCACCGGCGATTAAAATCACACCGGTGTCACTTGACCGTCTGTGCGCACTGGCAGGTGGATTCATCTGTTGTAATTCAGCGGTTGTACGGTGAATATTCTAAAGAAAATGACATTAAAGATACATTAAGCAACAGTCCTCTTTGGTCCGATGAAGAGTCTGGAGAACAGAAGGTCGCCACACCTCCCAGACGGCAGTCTGGAGCAAACTCCGGTTCACTTTACGACGCTGTTTTGGGTGTCCCAAAAATGCTCCACTTTTGGACAAAAACATAACTGTTGCCTCATCATCTTTATCTTGCTTATGTGTGTTTTTTTTTCTACAGTCGTTTTGAAGTTTTTGTTTTCATTGGTTTATTTATAACACGTCAGCTCAGCTTGAAGCGAAACCCTACGATGATTTTCCGCTGGGCAAAATTAATTCGCCTGCTGTTAATCAGAGCATAGAATTTAAAAAAAATATTATTGAAATAAAAGTAAAGCAGAAACGTACATGTTTACCTTAATATTATGACTTGGAAATTGAATATATGGTTTTGTGCCAACACAGTTCATTTCCTTTGAAATGAGTTAAGCACTTAATTTTATGGACTATAAGTGATAATGTACATTTTTCATAAATATCACATCGTTTTCCTTTGTCTGCTAGAAGCTTCCATGGTCGAGGAGTGCAATGCTTCATGTGGGTGAAGGTTTTTTTGGGTAATCCCGGGCGTACTTGATTTACTTTGGTTAAATCGTACTTAGACACTGCCTTTGCGCGTCTTTTTAATGGGGGTGTCATGACGCACAAGCTAGTTACATCCTACACTTAAGAGTAAACAGCGTCCTTGTATTCATTGTGGCTTGGGGGAGGTGATTCTTAAACATCAGATTAGTTAAAGCCATGGGGGAGATTACTCGGAGCACGAAGGCCAAACGGACTTGTGTCGGGTAAGAAGGTGGTGCGCTGTTTGCTGACGGGAGCTGTGGACACCAAAGTCTCCTTTAGCAGCAGGGGTACAACAGACAGAAACGTGTGATAATTGTTAAGCCCCCAAGTATTTGGTAATTACAAAAAAAAACTAATTTATTCGCAAAACATAATATAAACGTGAGGTGTGTGTGCGATGGAATTAAACAAAAGAGCATCACATTTTTCTATTTTATGTATCAGATTAATCCATGTGAACTCCAAAAATTGAGATTAAACAAATGCAATTTCTGCGAATAATGCAAATGTATGTTTCACATGAGTGCACGTATAACTCGGCAATATGAAGATACACTGCAATCTGTCTGACTTTGTTTACTCTAACATGTATCCGTGTTTAACAATGGCCAGCTATTGATTACCAAAAAATCAGTAATGCTGTAGGCCCTATTAAAATTTTCAGTGGTTTTGGATCATTCTACCTTGCAGTAGAGCACCAGGCTTGAGACAGAAAAAGATGGATCTTACTGGACAAACTTCTATAAAAATCATGACCAGATCTGCAGGGTTGAAGCAGATGAATTGCCCTGCTAACTGCAAACATGCTTCACTGTGCTTGAAATGCTAATTTCGGCAATGCTTCTTGCTGGGCCACTGGCGGTTCTTAATCCAAGATGTACTGACGTTTTGGTACTCAGGAGTTGGCTCCCGTTAGGGGACGGGCGTGCCAGAATGCTAAGAAAAACGCATATAGCGAAGGAGAAGGGCATTTACATAATTCAGCCTCATTGATTCCCAACAGAATTTATTCAAGTTGTAAACTGTAGTTGTATTGCTTTAATGTGCAAATGTGATATCTGTAGGCTGTGTATCAACGCCTCGGCGACGGATGCTCATTTACCGGCAAATTTACAGATATGTTTTTGCGTGTTTCAAATGGCTTTACGAGCTGCGGTTACATTGTGGCGTTCAGCACCGTGTATGATGGCTTAACTCGCCTTCCTGTAGCCAAATCCTAGGCGTCTTTTGGCCCTTCGCACATTCTCGCTGACGGGGTTGCCGACAGAGACCCCGCTAATAGCCTATGCTGACGTCAAACAGAGGTGCGCGCTCACGTGAACACGCACACGCTTGCACGCACACATCTCCCCCAACGACAGATGGCTTTTTTTCACGCCAAGGGTTACCGTGGTGTCTGATTCCCTGCTCGTGACGTCTTAATTGTCTGTTATAGATAGTGAAATGCAAAAGATACAGTAAGTAACTAGTGTTTTGTCCTTTCATCTGTATACTGTCCCACCGTGTATCCAGTACAGGATGACAAGGGGGCTGGGATCTCTCTGACAGCACAGGGCACAAGACGGGGATGCCTCGAATGAGACACTTGTTTTTCTGACTTTTGGATTTAATAAAAAGGTTTTTCTGCTCTGTTTGTAGGTGACTGGATTTTTTCCCAGTGAGGCATTCATTCAATGGATAGATTAGCTTGTATCTCAGGATTTGAACTGGAGGTTTCTGTTCTTTATCTAGCAGCATTACTTAATTATATGACAGGATTTCAGTTACACGGCTATAAAGGTAACTGATCGAGTTTGGAGTGGATTCTGGAGGCACTGAAGTACAACCAGCCCCCTAAACATTGTTCATGGGAGTTTTTAAAAGGGAAGATGTATAATCTGAAGTATTAATGTGCAGTGTGTAGGTAACCTGCACCTGGTTTATTCTGACAATAGATCTGAGAGACTTATGGTAGGAGTTTGGTGTTTCAGGGCTATCCTTCATCTTTTCTCCAGAGATTTGATTACACAACAGCGCCAGTCAATCCATTAACCCACAGGCCTAAGCTGAGTCCATCCAACAAGCCAGTTTCACTTTGTCTCTGATAGGGGGCGTCAGTGTGGAAGCTTCTCTATGACACCACATGGGTTTGACTGGTACTTGTAACAAGGTAGTAAGATCTACTGGCAGAGTAATCAATGTCCTCAATCAAATGTGCTCCACTGGCAAGAGAGTGGAAGCAGTCATGGGGGATTCTTCCCTGAGTTCCTCTTCTCAGCGCTGGTATGACGGTGTGTGGAGAAACCGGCTTACAATTTAAAGTTACAATGAAACCTCCGGCTGACTGCTATGTTTCTTTTGTGGTCTTTCTAGGAAGCGTGTAGAAAGTGCATATGAAATGTGGGGCTGTGAGCTCATCACCACAGGAACTGGACTAAGGACATGTCAGACTCAGCTGTTTTATTTTTTAAATCGGTGATGTTCCTGAGAGGGCCAGTAATCATGGAGTGTTACTGAACGGGTTTTTTTTTCTGAATTAATTTCTCAAAGGTTCTGCAGCTCTCCCTCATGTGTTAGTCTGGCCCTTCTTCACATACTGTACAGATATGGCTGTAAAATCCCTCTTTGGTGACAGACTGGGAAAATCACCTCAGGAGCTCAGTGATCTAGGTCAAGACAGTCTCCCACAGCTTGGGGGCAGAGCTTAAGGGGAAGCTATGTTGCTGGTCAGAGTACTTAGTTTTAAGATCGTTCCTGTGCTGCTGAGGTACTCTACCAGTGCTGGTCAGCCCAGTGGCCGATACAGGCAGAGAGTTTGACCGCCAACTTGCCGACTGTATGTGATCCGCGGTACATCAGGGCCGGCCTTGAATGTTCTGGCACCCGAGGCGAGATACTGCTGAGCTCACCCCCCCCCGCCCCCCCCCCTCACAAAACAATAGAAAATACATTTTGTCAGGTGATTTACATTTAAACATTTACATAACAAAGGACATCCGCTTCTCAAGAGTAGTGCAAATTAAAAGTATTTTGAATTGTAACGTCGAGAATGCAGAGAGATTTGTTCTGTCGGGGGGGGGGGGGGGGGCGGGGGCGCGGGGGGGGGGGGGGGGGGGGGGGGGGGGGGGGGGGGGGGGGGGGGGGGGGG
>JABFDZ020000001.1:50551742-50564476 GCA_019775955.2 Pollimyrus isidori
GTAGTGCTTGCTGCGTTCAGTCAGGTTTAGCTTATTAAGGATCATCTGAGGCTGATTAAAGTTGGAACAAAAACATTTCGGCTGGGGGGGCGCCAGGAATGGAGTTGAGAACCACTGACGTAGTGTATCAAACCCAAGTTCTGAATCGAGCCCAACAGCCAACTTCCAGGCCCAAACCTTGAGATGTAATGTTCCGGGTCCTTCCCTCAGCCAGAGTATTGGGGCTACCATCTCTCCCTTTTCCTCCCCTTTGCCTCTAAATGGATCCGTTCTGATTTCCCGTGATAACTGGTCTACCTTTTTTAAGAGTTGTTTCGCTACTTATCTTTTTGTCGGCCTGGTGGTAGTAGCCGGAAGATAAACTCAAGAAAGATTAGTATAATCATGTCAGGTGCTAATGGGGCCTTGGCACGGTTGCCAAGGATAAGATACGAGTCACGCTTGATTGGATTAGTGCTTTATCACCCTCCCCTGCCTTATTCTCCATATGTATAATCCTCTTTAGAACTTCCTAAAGGCTACTGTTCACATCCGCTGGCTGTGTCTGCACTCGCGTGTGTGTGTGTGAGTGTGTGTGTGTGTTTTATGAGGTTCTAGCATGAGCAGATTATAGTGTCAGTGCCAAGTGTGCTAGAATCCTATGGCTGACCTCTCCAGGCTCTTGTCTTCTGGCTGAGGTAAGCGGATTGTGGGGCGCATGGGAACCAGAGGCCAGGAAAGACAGCCGTTCACCTAGAGTGGACTACAGTACCGTGCAGAGCTCTATCCTACAAAAAGGACGTGTAGTTGGGGACTGAGAGGGATGGTTGGTGCCTCTGCCTGTAGTCTTGTTTCTATGCCTTTTCGGTTGATGTATATGGAAGTCTCGGTTGGTGAGTTGAGCTCCTTTCCTCCATTTCCTTCTTTTCACCTCGTTCAGAAAGATCCTGCCAAACTGAGATGCGGATGCAAGTGACACTGTTATAACGTCATTCTCTGCAAAGGGGAATATTTGCATGTTTTGTGGTCGGAAATGATTTATGTTGAATCAGAGCACTGTGTCCCGGTTGTGGCTAGAATGGACAGCAGTGTGTGGCTCAGTGGATTAGGCTTCTGTGTCTGTAATCAGATGGTCACTGGTTCAAATTCCATGCTCCACAAAATGGCTACATTTCTGTTAGCCCTTTGGGCACAGTCCTTAACACCCCCGCCCCACGAAAAAAATACTTCCGGATGGATGGCTAACCCTGCACTCAGACCTGAAGTTTCAAATTCACCTTCTTAAACAAGGAGACCATCATAAGATGTGTGGGGGAAAAACATTTTGAATGTACCTCTATTCCAGTAGCTTGCATTAAATAGCCTCACCTTTACTACATGGGTGCATGACAAAATCTTTGGTGTCATTGTGAGGAGTTTGGGGTCTGGGGAATTTGGATTATTTTCAGTGTCCATCATTTCACGCTGTTCCAAGAGCAGAATCCACCTCCTGCTTCCAGGATGCTGCGTCTCTCAGGTAAAGGAACCAACCTCCGCCTCAGAGACGCGGGAGCTCACTGATATTGCAGTCCAGCAGTAGAACTGCAGGCCCTTCATGCAGTCGAGAGACAAACCTGCCTTTTAAGTCTTTCCAAGCTTGTTAAATAGCGCTGGGGGCAGTTCACCAGTCTGTCGGGGAGAGCTGTCACGTGCGAGAGGCCCTTTCACAGGCGGTAGCAGCAGAAGGGAAATGAAAGCCGGGGAGAAGTTTCACCTGGACGTTTTTGCCGGTTTTCATGGGCGAATGAGAGGTCTGCCCGACATGGAAAGGGGCACCATGACATTCACAGTTTTTTTTTTGTGAGAGATAAGAGCGGCATCATGGTGGGGGCGTGATCAAAATCCCCTGCACCCCCGCAGCGCAGGCACTGTAAAGACCTATTTCAGAGCCTCTGGCCTTCATGTGTTGGTCCCTCTGAAAGGCTGTAATTGTTCTCACATTCGTTGGGCTGGCCGGTACCCTTACAGCCCATGTGTTGCTTAGCGCCTGTTTAAATTGCACAGAGTGCAGCGAGAAGTGAGATGGCAGGTCGCCCAACAGGGGAGGGGGGTCAGTCAGCTGGCGGGACAAGCTGATTGGATGGCTTTTGGGCCTTTGGAGCAAACTGATTGGTTCCAGGTTGCTCTCTTCCTTAAGATACTATACTGTCATGGAGTCCTAAACCTTAGTCGGGGATGTGCTCAAGACCTCTCCTGTGACTGTGGCCATCAATGACTAGCCCTCCCTCCCCCCATTATTTCTGAGAGCAGAGCTATAAGACCATGGGGCCATGCAGACTGCGTGCGTATCAGCATTCCCCAGCTTGGTTAGGGGCGCAGCAGATGGAGCTTACTAGTTGTTATGTGTCTCTCACCCTTTCATCTCTGTCTCCCTTTGTAACAAAACCTGTGATTTTTGTGCTCACAGATTTTACTGCTTCCTGCTTGTGTAGCTTGTTATATGGCAGGCTGTTCATGAAATGGTTTCCAGGTGAGTGTCCTGTAAAAAGCAGAGCCTCTCTTTTTCTATCTCTTGTTTTGAAATATGGTGCTGTTTTGGTGTTCTGTGTGTGTGTGTGTGTGTGTGTGTGTGTGTGTGTGTGTGTGTGTGTGTGTGTGTGCGTGCGTGCAAGTCTTTCTGCCTTTATGGGAATACTCCCACAAAACAAATACCTTTTCATCTCCTTTTTTGGAACTTAAAAGCCAAATATTTTGTTGCTAATTTTCTCTTTCTTTCTCGGTGCTGTGAGTTTGGGGGATTGGTCATTACTGTGAAATGGGCATCAAAGGGGAGCCCCAGTACATGTAGCTGTGTGTAGCATGTGTGCGTATCTGTCTTTCTGTATAGCCCTTTGCTTTGCTCCTGCTCTGGTTCCAGCTTCTCAAGCAGCACCTGTTCCCCCTCCTGCCGCTGTCCATTCGCCCGGAACAGCTGTACATTTGTCCCGGCTTCCCCTGTAAGACCCAGTTCCCTTTAGCCTTTGTTAGCCTGACGCCTGCCTTCCTCATTGTGATCAATGGTGTTGCCATCTGTCGTCCGGCGATACTTCTGCCCACGTCTGTTTGACTGCAGGTGTTCTTAACGTTGACGTGCGTTCCGGGCAAACCGTGCCCACCCAGTTCTCGGTGGGGCGGGCATGATGCTCGCATTGCGCTAGAGGTGAAATCATTAGGTTAAGAAGCTTATGCGTGGTTCTGGAGTATAAGCCTGTTTCAGGCACAGTGGTTGACAATGCTGAAGGACTCTGTCACGGTTAATGACTCTAAAGGACTTTGTAAATGGCTCCTAATGGTCTTCGGCAGCCAAAGTCTTTCCCTGGGTGAGAGTCTTGAGAGAGCAGGGCTGCCTTGCTGGGGTTTGTTGCCCTAAGCCCATTAACCGTACTCTGACACTCGCCATGTCGTCCTGGTTGAACTCTTTAATTTCAGATGTACTTTGAGTGGGGGCTGTTGGGAAAACCTTTGTCCTTTGTGCGTCCCTGTGAGGGAAACCGTGTGTGCGGTGTTCAGATGGCGTTCAGTGTCCGGTTCTGTGGTCCGACTTGGGTGCTAGGTTTAATTCTAACGTGTATTAAGGTGACTTCTTAGAATGGCGTCGACTTTGGTGTCGGGGTGCCGGGGCTAATGTGGAAGGGGGAGGTGCTGCATGTTAGTCAACACGGACTTGTGCTTGAGGGATTGATTTTAATGAATTGAAAGATGAATTTATTAAAGTTATCAAGGGCAAACAAACAGCTGTGGTGTTAATTTGGAGGGGATGCGCCAGTGCTCGGTGTGATGTCAGTGAGAAGGACACCTCTCTCATCCCCTCTCCCTCTCGGCTGCACACTGGGCAGGAGTCTGTCTCCTGCATCTCCTCATTGTTCCCTTTGAAGCTGACATCCAGGGGCTGGAAGACTTGTATGTTGTGGGGGTAGGTGGGGGGGATTTCTCTAATGTGTGTCTGTGTGTGTATGTTTGCTACAACTGTGCCAGCATTATAAAGCATGCCAGCTGAGAGAGGGGTGTCACTTCCATAATAGGATGGCATAAAATGAGAAGTGGGGGCTGTAAAATGTAGCCCCCCCCAAAAAAAAACACACACAAAGATGCCCCAGGGCTCAGCTGCTGCCCCCACCCGCCCCCCACCCCCATCCTGTCCCACTGCGTTGTGTCACATCAACTCCCTCCTTGATTTCCACAGAAGTGTGGCTCCTTCATTAATAAAACAGAGGGGTGCTGGGCGCGGTCAGGCCCCCAGCACCCGCAGGATCTGGCTGAATAGAGATTCACACGTGCAGATGCTGTAACTCATCCATACTTAATGTTACTCTCTTCATTTTCCTTCTGCTACCAGAGGCGTTCTGCTAATCTTTTGTAACGCCTCCCGTCGTGGAAGTTGCACGGTTTCTGGCCCTATTTCTGGCCATCATCATCAAGGCCCACGTCCCTATGAACACTCGTGCTTTGTTTCCACCAGCGTGGTGCTGGGCTGGTTCTCAGTTCTTTTGAGAACCTGCCTGTGTTTCCACCGGTTTCAAAAAAGAATGGAACAGGAATGTTGTGTAGGCGGAAGTGAGGGTAAAGTAATCGTTGGTATGCGTTCCATTTTTTGCATTTATTTTGATCTACTTCTAAGTTGCTGAAGCGAAAAAGAAGTATGACTTGTCACACGCTGATGCTGTTGCCTATGTCTTCATAAAGGCTCTATATCTGTGTGTTAGTTTATTCTTGCTTGCTGTTTTACCACCGTCTTATTAAGGACAGAGTGCTAAAAACTGAACGTTGCTGTCCACCTCTGCCACTCGAGCGCCACAATATTTTAATAATCAACCTGTGTTTATAATTGATTATTATTATTATTAATTGATCGATCTTTTCTTTTCTACAGATTAACTAAAGAGATGTAACGTTATCCTGATAATAAGCTGACATTCTTTTTCATTCTCATCACCGGTGATATTAGACAAAACTATATTGGTCACAGACTGTTTCCTCGGTGTGCTGAAGGTTTGGACGTGAGAACCTATCTCACTTTCCATGATGTTGCGTTACCAAATTCAAGAGACCAGGTTTTCTGTGGTGCCATGCTGGAGCTATTTTTCCAGACCCAGGGAAGTTTTTTGTGGTAGAAACTGAAAGAACCAGTTCAGGATTGGTGGAAATGAGGCATATGACTTTGGAAGTAGATCTGATATACAGATCCATGTTTCAATACCAGAATTCCTTGCTCCTACTTCGGTGCTTTAATGTATGTGCCGAGTTGAATAAATGAATGTGGGTCAAACTGGTGCTTCAGTGGGATGTTTCCCTGATGTTTTGGTAAAACTAAACCGTGAGGCAATTTTTAATTCCAAATTGGGTCAGTAAACCCATTTCCTGTATGACCTGATGAACCTTCTGGGTTCTGTTTAGTTTTGAATAAATAGTATGGTTATCTAAGAAACAGAAGAGGTCCTGGAGATCAGTGGGCCACCCACTCCTGCAAATTCTCATTTAGTGACCCACTGACTCACTGTATGAACCTAACCAATGCCAGAAATTGCGGTTTGTAGTCACACAGTTTAAGAAAAGCAGGGTCACCATCTAAAAATGCATATTAACCATGCATTTATTTGATATATTTTCAGATTGTTTTTGAATTTCAATAGGGAAGCTGTTGCTGTCAGGGAAACGGGCATCAATACTTGATACGGATATGTGGAGACCTCTGAAGCAGGGTGTTGTTGGCGTCCTTCATGCCCCCTCGATGGGGACATGAAGCTGCTATGACCGAGAGACAGGTGCTGTACTGGTGTGAGGCTCAGCAGGTTAGAGTGCTGTGCCTGTGATCAGAAGGTTGCAGTATTTTCACTTTTGGGGACCCCCCCCCCCCCCCATGCTCCAGGGACTGGCTGATCCTGCTTCCTCATTTATATGTCACTTTGGATAAGAGCATCTGTTAAATAAATAAAATGTAAATGTGGCTGGATGTATGCCACACTGTACCAAAGACTGCATAAACACTTGATCCCAAGTTAATGAAGTGGATCCATTTACTTTGGAGAACACAGAAAACGGGCAGCTAACTAGACGCCTAAGAGCAATTCTACCAGGGTTAATGGGCTAACTTGTTACATATGGTAATAAATTCCTCTTCATGGTACAGGAACTACCAGATCTATTTGTGCAGGTTCCTATATCTGACATTTATACAGGTTTTGCGTTTTTTTTCCCTCCCAAATGCCACAGTTATGTAATTTGACCTTATTAATACTGCATTGGTTTTGTGTTGTCTGGAGAGGGAGTTTCACTGTGTGTTTTGCGGAAGTGCGCTTTGATGGTGCGAGCGTTCACACTTCGTCACTTCGGGAGGGATTCAAAACAAACGCCGCTCATCTGGCCACCAGCCGAAAGACACGATGCGAGCGGCCGGTCTGTGTCGGCCCCCCCTAGCTGTGTGCTGAAACACGGCATCTCATACGGCTTTGGTAGGGCAGCAGACGTAACAAGGCTTGCTTGACGAAGCTGGAGGCGGCGTCCGCTGAGGGAGGGGGCCTTTACACACACCTGTCCATAAACCTTACGTCTTTTTTTTTGTTTTGATAAATGTCTTGCCTGTCACAACCCACCAGACAGTAAACCTAAAAAAAACTTTGAATATCACCATGGAAATGTTGCAGTAAGATATGGTGATGTGAGGTGATTTCCTGGGTGTGAAGGACCCCCATACTGAGATGCCAAAAATTATTTCTCTAATGCAGTGAATTTTTTCAGCGAGTTAAGGCATGTGAATAAAGAGCGGCCACATGTAATTAAAAAATGTAAGCAGCTACATTTAAATTTACAAACCAAATCTAATCAAGTCTAATTCCACTTAGTAGACAAAAAGTAAAATAGTGTTCTTATTGTTTTCATTATATCCACCTCGTAAAAACATTTGAAATGTCATTAAAATCATTAAATAAATAAATTAAGTATAACTCTGTCTAACCTGTGGCAGTATATAAATAGTTTTAAACCGAGATAACTGTAGATAATTTAAAATTGTTTAACCTGAAATATCTCAAAATGACCAGATTTCAAAGTTTTCACATATTTGAAGAACTTATGACGGTGGGGCGATTAACTTATGAAATGACTTTCAAATAAAGGACTGTCATGGTTAATGCACTGTGACGGTACATGCACACTAAGAAAATCAAATTATTCTGTTAGTCCGGCTAAAACTGGACTTTTAAAGTATATGTAAGTATATTAGTTCGACTGAAATCATATGAAATTGAATTTCTCAGTCAGACTAAGACACTCAGATGATACGACTGGGAGTCGATGTAAACATTCAGTCAGACTCAAAATGGGCCTAGGTGCTCTGCACATGCTCCGCACGCCCCCCTTTTTTTTTTTTACCCTGAAGTAACAAAAGAAGACTGGAGCACTGTAGAGGACATACAGAAAATATGAGATGTTAAATCGCTGTAAAGCTGTCCAATTCAAAACTTAAGCAAAGGGTGCATTTCCACTGCACCAGATACCGTACGTTTGCTACTTCAAGAAGGTCCAAAATTATGGTACTTCAAGGTGTTGGTTTTCCACTGGTGTAAAAACTGGTACTAGCACCGAATGACATCACAACGTGAGGCTGCATACTTGTACTTGTACTGAATTTGAAAAATGGCTGTAGCACGACTGGATGACGTGCAATATTAATACCAACATCTAATTCTTACATTGCTAAGCATTGCATAGTCAGCTAGATTACAATTCTTCCTTCCTTCAGTTTGGTTATTAAAGGGCAGGGAGTTTAAATCTCGCTAAAACATTTTTACTGTCATTTGTAAAAAAAAAAAAAAAATCCTAGCAAGTTTAGCTGTTTTAATGATTATTCATTTTCAGGATCTATATGTAGTATATGTTTAAATGTCAGAATAAAGTTCACCTCTGCTGCTTTTGCATGAGTGCTGCATGCGTTCTTCGAGACGGTAATCATCATTTTCATCTTTGCTGTTTAAATTACCCCCAGTCAGGGTCGTGAAAAATTTGTTGAACTCATTTTTTGTTTCATAAATACCCCAATATTTATTACAACAAATCAAATTGCAGTATTTAAAAATTTCCAATACTGTGTTGTCATAGTATATTTTCCAAACTATTTCTTGTTATGCTATGCTGATGTTGTATCTGTTCTTCTGACCAGATCGTAATAAGCTTGTAAGCTTGTGTCACTTCATTTGTCTACATCCATGTGACGTAATAGGTCAACCGGGAAAAGTCCAGTACTAACCAGCTGAAATAATACACCTATTGTAGTGGAGTCGGAATACTTCAGTGAATAAATCGATTCCCCTCCCGTGCATGAATACTGGGACAAGGACAGTAGCCCATTTATATTGTGTAGTCGAGTTATAAGTGTAGCTCAACTAAGCATGTAAATACAGTGAGTGAATGGAAGCTGAGTGTGAAATCTCAGTATTATTCATGATGTAAAATTAACACGTAAAAAGCTTTTTTTTTGTTTTAAGTTCATTTAATCCTTTAAATCATATATATTTTTTTAACTTATCTTCTTTTTAGACATAGTACAGGAATACATATATATATAGAGAGAGAGAGATTTGTAAATGACAGTTTACCGTGGATTATACTGTATTTCATTTGATCAAACATAAGGCAGAACAAAGCATTTAAGGCAGCTTCACTTGTCAGGAATTCGTTTTGTTCCGCAGCTGTCGACAACGCACCTGGCTCGATACTTCAGCGTGAAAACAGAAGCAACTAATAAGAGTCAGAGCCTTGAAAGGCAGACAAAGCAGAGCATCTCCCGCCAGTCAGTAGACAATACTTCACCTTGGGTGGTGAACCAGGAACCGAGTTAGTTATACATCATAATAATGCTTGGGGGAACATGAAGCCAGGATCCTCATTTGAAAGGGGGGCTTTCTGCTCTAATGCATCCTAAATATCTTACCATGATATTGTTCTAGCAGACATGAGAGTAGCAATTAGAAATTAGATTTTCACATAGCATTATAGTTGAAAAACAGATTGGTGCAATGGTCCCTAGTCCAGTTTCCGAGAGGGATCTCCTTTTATATACCCTTGAGAAAGCAACTGGGATCACTGAAGTTGTATAAACTGTTGAAAGCATATTGCAAGTATTGTTGTAATAATAATAGTAGTTCAACCAATGCTAGAGCGTATCCCAGACAGTACTGAGTCAAAGGCAGGGGGATATCCAGGATGGGAAGCCGGTCTACCACAAGACGCCAGTGTTCCATTTAAGCTCTTAGCTGTTCATTTGCTTTTTGCTTATGGAGATCTGTCCTGTACCTGTTTAATCAAGGTGTGAATTAAAGAAACATCTCTTCCCTCCAGGTTCTGCCTCAGGCAAACGGGTGGTGACCGTGCAGAGTGGCCCACTGGTGCGTACCGAGGGCTCCCATGTCACCATCTGGTGCAATGTGACAGGCCACAAGGAGGGAGTAGAGCAGGACTTTGAGTGGTCCATGTACCTGCCCTCGGCCCCTGAACGGGAGATCCGCGTCGTCAGCACCAGCCAGTCCAACTACGCCTACGCCGTCTACGCCAAGCGCGTCAACAACAAGGAGATCTACGTGGAGCGCCAGGGCAAGGACGCCGCCCTGCTGCATATCACCAAGCTGGAGACCCGAGATCAGGGCCAGTTTGAGTGCTACACCCCCAACACCGATGGCGAGTACCTGGGCTCCTACAGCGCCAAGACCAACCTCACCGGTAAGCCCCCCCTCAACCAGCCACAATGGCCATTATGGTCTAGTTTCCTCCATACATGGTTACTGGGTTACCTAGGAACGCAAAAAAACTGAAGTGCTATCTTACTGAGCTTCCCCTTATCCAGCCACAAGATGGGATGGCTTTCTCCATGCATGGTTACCTAGGAACACAATAATAATTAGGCTATACGTTAAGGTTCGGCAACCCTGATATTGGAATTCCGGTATCCAACAGGCTTTCCATCATATTTGTTCTCTTGAACTACACTGATCTCAGGCAGACATTAACTCATCAGGTAGGATCAAAAACAACCTGCTGCACGCCGGCACTCCAGGGTCAGGATGCCTACCCCTTGCTCAACGTTAGAGTCTCACCTCAACCAGACTTAAGTCACAACAGCCGTCATGACAACCAATAAATGTTTCCATCATAGATGCAATCCTAGTGTGTTATCTTTGAGACTTGCAGTATTCTCACCTCACAATCATGGCAGCATATGCTGATAGACCCTCACAGCCTGGTGTGACATGATTGCCATCATCTCCTTTTTTTTCCCCCCAAATGTGTTTTTGCTTTAACTGCTTAAATTTGCACAGACCTTCAGCGACCTGTGTGCACTTGCTTAGCTGAGGTACTTTAAGGCTGAGTTTGATGTAATCATTCTTTTTTTTTGTCACGGGTCAATTACCATGCCTTTTTTAGACATTTTGAGTGATCTTTGATGGATGTAGTGTGCAATTGGTACACTTCGGGCCGGAACTGGAGAGGAGTACTTGTGTGAAGTGGCTGTGTAACATTTTATCTACAAAATTAGAGAATGTGTGTAGAATTAGCCCCTTATGGAAAGGTCCAGCTGGGAGTGACGAAGAGCTCGCTGACAGGCTGTGTTAATAACCTGTTAACCTGTTTGCCCACAGCCCTCCACAGCAGGTTGTTACCAACTACCGCTCCCAACCCGAGTTACATGGTACTTCTGCTCCTGCCCCTCAATGAACAGCCGAAAGAGGAAGCACTCTGTGCGGCAAATGGCTATAAAATGTGGATGAAGGCTCTAAAATAAACAAGGTTCATTCTGGGGCTGGAGACAGACCAGGTTTTTTTTGTTTCCCCTAACACAATGCACCATTCATTTATGACACAGGTAATCCTCTTATGGTCAAGTGTGCTGTTTGGGTTGATAAGCTGACCTAACTGGCCGGTCTACTTTTACAGTGTACTAATTATGAGTTTTCTGGCTTTCATGGTTTAATGTACTTAACAGTAAAGTATGCTTCTGTGTGTGATGTGTGTTGCCATGTGAGGAAAGAGCGGTTCCAGCCTAAGATCTTTCTCCAGGTTTGGAAAACTAGGCACGGACTGTGGGGCGATTAATGTGGTGAATACAATCTGATGCTAATGGTGCCAACCTTCAGGGTGGGATAGGTAGGACAGTCAATGATGGAATACTGTTTTCTTTAGTATCCTTTCTGTCTTGCTGAGGCATGATGGACTATATTACAAGCATTGCACCTTTCTTATGTATGTGTACACAAATGAGCCATAACATTAAAACCACTGACAGGTGACGTGAATAACACTGATGAGGTTACAATGGCACCTGTCAAGGACACTATTATATATTGGGCATGTGAGCAGTCAGTTCTTGGCTTTGGTGTGTTGGAAGCAGAGAAAACGGGCAAGTGTAAGGATCTGTGTGACTTTGACAAGGGCCAAATTGAGATGGCTAGACAACTAGGTCAGAGAATCTCCGAAACAGCAGGTCTAGCAGGCTGTTCCTGGTATGCATTCGTCAGTACCTACCAAAAGTGATCCAAGTAAGGCCAACCGGTGAACTGGCGATGGGGTTAGGGGTCCCCAAGGCTCATTTATGTGCGGGGGGAGTGACGGCTGGCCTGTTTGGTGCAGTCAGACAGGAGAGCTACTGTAGCAGAAATTGCTGAAAAAGTTAAGCTAAAAGCTAATGCTGCCTATGAAAGAAAGGTGTCAGAAAACACAGTGCATCACAGATTGCTGCGTATAGTTTGAGTGCTGATCTCTGTCCACTGCCGAAAGCACATACAAATGGGCATGTGAGTGTCTGCATCATAGAGCAGTGGAAGTAGGTGGCCTGGTCTAATGAGTCACGTTTTCAATAGAGACGCACCATTCCCACTTTTTCTGTCCCAATACTGATACCTGGGCTTTTGGTATTTCGCCTCACTGTGTGGAAGAGACTGTGATGATTCTTTTATGTTTTAAGACGACATCAGGCTTAACTTAAACCGTAGACAAAGCTTTCCTAACTTTATAAAATAAAAATGTAACACATGCATTATATATTTATGATTGTATTGAATTTGTCATTATGTATTATATTTAATGGGTTTTTATATATATAAATAATATTATATAATGCCAATTCAGTACATTTATATATACTTGCCTAAAGAATTATTAGGAATACCGTACCAATACGGTGTTTGACCCCCTTTCACCTTCAGAACTGCCTTAATTCTACATGGCATTGATTCAACAAGGTGCTGAAAGAATTCTTTAGAAATCTTAGCCCATATTGATTGGACAGCATCTTGCAGTTGATGGAGATTTGTGTGATGTACATCCAGGGCACGAAGCTCCTGTTCCACCACATGCCAAAGATGCTCTATTGGGTTGAGATCTGGTGACTGTGGGCGCCATTTTAGTACAGTGAACTGATTGACATGTTCAAGAAACCAATTTGAAATGATTCGAGCTTTGTGACATGTTGCATTATCCTGTGGTCATAAAGAGATGGACATGATCAGAAACAATGCTCAGGCAGCCCATGGCATTTAAACGATACCCAGTTGGCACCAAGGGGCCTAAAGTGTGCCAAGAAAACATCCCCCACACCATTACACCACTACCAGCCTGCACAGTGGTAACAAGGCATGATGGATCCATGTTCTCATTCTGTTTACGCTAAATTGACTGACTCTACCATTTGAATATCTCAACAGAAATCGAGACTCATCAGACCAGGCAACATTTTTCCAGTCTTCAACTGT
>JABFDZ020000001.1:50577940-50594154 GCA_019775955.2 Pollimyrus isidori
CATATTCACCGGGGCTCTGCCTCCGGTCACCCCGCATATTCACCGGGGCTCTGCCCCCGGTCACCCCGCATATTCACTAGGTGAATCAGTTCTATATCCCCACGGCTATGCATAAATGCTCATGAAAATGATCCATTGATTGGATTTCTGATCGTATTTTCACCCTGTGTTCTCTCAATGCTCTTAAGTAGTATTGTTTGTATAAAACAGCCAGCATTATTTCTGAGACGTGTCAGAAATGCAAGCTCAGGCTTGGATTAGATGACCAACCGTTAGGTTACACCAAAGTTTCTCTGCAAGTGTAAAATCACTCAGATTCAACCAGTAACCAAGGTCAGTGAAGAGGGAGCTACTGTATATGACAGCATTGGGCCGAGAGTGAGATGGAATGTGTAATGTGGTGAAATTTTACCAAATATATTTGATCAAATTTTCTAGAAGTACTAGGTGGATTCTTCATTTGCATTTCCAAATCTGTTTTTTTTTTTCTTCTGGTTTCCACACAATCTTACTGAAAATGAAGGCTTCCATCTCGTCTGCTTGGGAACAGTCAGGGGTTGAGCTAATGGTCTGGATGAAAATAGAGCTATCAAACACACACGCAGCAGACGCTGAGGAGTGGCAGTTTAACTTCACATCTAGTTCCCTTTAGAGGCTTTTTAGGCAAGTCATGGTCTAACACATCTGAATAAACCTGACAGAATCTCTCGCTAGACTTAAAGATGTGGTGCCTTTTTGAGGGGGCGGCATATGAAAGCATCTGTGAAACTGGTGTCTGGATCCAGCTCCTCAGATCGCGAGTCGCATCCATCAAAGCATTCCTTCAGTGCCATGCAGTGTGGTCACCTACATCCAAGATGAACTGTAAGAAAACTATTTCTACCTTGGGATACATAATTTGTTCAAGTAGCGCATGATCTTTAGTACTCGGTAATTTGGGTAATTGAAAAATGGTATATTGCATTATAGGATGGGGTTTAATATTGTTGAGCTGAAGTTTTAATTTTTTTTTTGTACATCTCATTTGAACTTGATGCACCATTAAGCATATAGTAGCAAGGGGGGCACATAATATTATTCTGTACACATGATCAAAAGTTTAGCTGAAACTTCTCTGGGTACCAACAACCCTGAGTTAGTTAAGCACTCATGGGAGGTAGATAGATGGAATGGATTGTTTACTACAGATTGGCTTCTGCAAAAGCCATTTTCACCCCACATTTCAGCTATAATCAAAGTTGATGCTATTTTTGGCTTGAATGTGATCAAATGCCACTGTAGCTAAATTTGAATTAGATGGAAAAAGACGGGTAATTACACCATGTGTAGCATTCAGGTGCAGTAGAAAGCGCTGTTATAGTATAAACTCATTGCATGACCTTTGAAGGGAAATGAAAAGGAGATCAAATTCCCATGATGCAGTGGGGCAGCAAAGCAAAAGCTGAAAATAGACCATCTGGCTTTATTAGTATTTGTTTTAGAGAGCAATTAATGCAAAGACCATTTTACAAGTGAGGGTTTCCTCACCGCTGCTGATACAGCCAAAAATGAAGAGATCACACCACAATTTTTTGTTTCACTCATTTCTCAGTTTATTGGCGAGCTTCTGTAAATATGTATTTTTTTTCAAAATGTAGTCTGGTTTTTCTCTGTTTCTCATTAATGAGCGGCTTCTTCCTTGCTTTATGGGACTTCAGTCCTGCTACTAGGAGGCTGATACAAACTGCAATGAAAGTCACTTGTTGGATAAGTTGACAGTCATCTCTGCCATTAGAGTCGCTTCTGCCCTCCACCTGGCGGATATTTGGTTATTGCCAGTGTCTCCTGCTTCACATTTCTCTGCTGTTCAGCTCAGCCTTCTGCCAGCAGAACCACCATGCAGATGTGTTTAAAAATATAGAGTGGCGTCAAAATTTTTCCACAGTTCTGTATATTTATTTTATGTTGATGGCTGACATTCTTGGTGAAAGTGACTTCATTGATAAAACATTTCAGTGCCACGCTCAAGGCAAGGGTATATAAGACAGTTTGTTCTTGGGGCAGACAACTTAATGATTTAAGTACAGAGGACTATTTAATGGTGGTGGGGGGGGAATTAATCAAAATTTGAGGGGGTCCACATCCTCCCTGGTTCCTAATCTCTTAGTTCAAAGGACACTTGGTCCTCTTGGGATGTGAGCCAGAAACTTTCCTGTTAAAATACCCTTAACCACTGCTGATTCTTTTTAAATTATAAGTGTAAATTGAAGCATTGGCCTGGCCGGACCTTTTATTACTTGTGTTGTCTAATGTTTTATGTATGATTCATGTCTATGAGGAATTTCTCTTACTTTGTAACAGACAGTGAAGTTTTCTGGAATCGCGAATACTGTTTGGCTGTACCTTATATGAGAGGTCCATATTTAGTGTTTCAGACGGCCCCTAAACTGACTTATTCATATGTGCAAATAGAATTCAGTTTGAATGTATTTGGTGTAAATGATGCAAATAACTTTGCGAAGAACAAAAGGGTTGCTTCATGTTTTATGAGTCGGACGGTTATTAACGGAGCCGGTCCCGCGAACTGGGCCATCTCACGTTTATTGCCTTGGCAGCCCTGCGAGATTCATAACTTTCACATTATGGATACGCTCTGTGATCTCCCTACCTTATTACATCGCATATGCACATTCACGCACTGCATTAACATCCGCTCGCTTCAACGACGCCTTTGTTCAGAGTGATGTATAGCCGCTTTTTTTTTTTTAGCTGGATATTTTTGCTGTACCTGTACGTTTTTATAATTTGGTATCTTCTGGTTTGAAACCAGCTGATGATCATAAACCCCTGGAAAGCACATTACGTTGAGCCAACAACCCAGACCGATCCAATTATGTGCCAAATTTTTAGTGACAGGGGCCCTTGTAATCATCTTAACTGATTATTTCATACAAAGCTCTCGCATGTCTGTATCTGCTCATCCTCCATCCATTCACTGCTCATTTCTCTCCTCCGTTTGCCTCCTTGGTGTCTCTTCTTCCTCATTTCTGTTTCCTCCAGTTGACTTTCACAGTCAAGTTTCATTCGCTCCTCTGAAAACAAAAAGCGTGCTATGCTTTGAATTGTTTTTAATTCCACCATTGGTCTTGTTTTCCCAATAGCACAGAAGAGCTGCACAAACCTGTTCAGATATGAATTCTCACACAACTCTTATTATTTTATTTATTTGTCTGCTTGTTTGTTTTCGTTTTTCTTGCCAAAAGATTTTTGTTTATTTTGGGTTACATGTATGAATAAGTTACATTGGGTAAAATGTCTGACATTAGACAGTTTGTGTAGCTTATACCATCCATCCATCCATCCATCCATCTGTCTTATCATAGTCAGGCTTGGAGCTTATCCCAGGCAGCAGAGAGCACGCTGTAGGAGTACAAGATGACAGCCATGACACCCCCCTCCAATTTTTACGAAGATAAGCACATGGAGCCGTCATCCTGTAACCCTGACCAGGATGAGGGGCTCGCAGACGGATACACCTGTAGTGGTGTCTGAAATCAAAAGAGATCTTCATTCACGATGAAATTTTGTAGTACGTCCCAACAGTGGGCTGCAGACCCCAGACTACAATTTTTGCTTGCAGTGCCTCTGTACCGTCCGTCTGGCCACATTCCACACTGAGGCAGTGAGACATACTACAACAACTCCAGAGGATGGGGGCCAATAAAAACCGTGCTCTGTGTCATGATTCACTGCGATGGGGCTCTGCTGGAGTTTGGAGCAGTCTTCCGTATGAGAGTTTTGGCTGTGCTCACTGTTTGGTTTGCCAGGATCAGGCAGACTTTGTTCTTCCCCTTTAAGGCTCTCAGTATACCTTAAACAGTCTATGACTGACATTTCTGAAGTCTTACAGCAGGCTCCTAGTTTGTGTGCTAATTAAACTGGGCTCACGAGCACTGCTTGGCTGCCATCTGCATCAATTTAATGAGCGTGTACAGTGCATATCTTCCAAAAAAGTTTTTGTATGCGCATCATAGGTTTGGTGTGCAATCTCGGACATCTTTATTGCCAGCTTATCTGGTGCACTGTGGTGGCCATTTCCCACCTGTCCTGGGCCTGGTACAGACAGCAGGCTATTTATTTTAAGCTGAGTCCAGGATCCTTGTTAACAGAAGCACAGCCTGTAAGTAGACACTGTGACCAAACCCTATAATCATGCCCCAGTGGCTTAAACTCTGAGATTTTCCTCACTGACTGCCTTCGTCTTAGGAGGGTCCTGACGGCCTCGGCACTGGACATTTTGTACATTTATAAGGGAGGCAGCCCAGTAGCGGTTGTCTCCATGGCTACTCATTAGAATTAGAGTCTGGGGGGAAAATGCTATGGGATTTTTTTGTATGTCATTTGTTTCCCCCAGAATTTTCTTGTAGAACGAGCCCTGAGATTCCACAGGGGGATGAAGGGAAGGAAATGTCAGCCGAATTGATGCCGTTCATTTCGTTTGGCATTTTGTGCAAATGAAAAAGCTTAGAGATGTCATTTTTTTATTATTATTTTTATTTGCAATAAATACCACTGTTCAATTGTAAACTAGGGGGAAAAAAAAACTTTCATTTGTAGAACACTTGAATCCCTCCCCTCAGTGCTCTTCTTTAGCAGATATTACAATGCAGGAACTGAAGGGTTATGAAAAACACTAGACAAATTTCAGAAGGAGCTTAATATTTCTCGACCTAAACAAATGAAAAATATATTTCCCATTTTGCTCCTGTACTTGTGTCCCTGGGAAAGGCTTTGTCAAATCGAGAATGGAAGAAGCTCCTCTCCTGTCCTCAGTGGTTTGTGCTACACCAGTAAAAGGCTCCCTCCCATCATGCAGTGAGTGATTCAAGAGTGGAAAATGACAGGGAATCCAGCAGGAGGTCTTTTCAGACACCCCCCCAAATCCCACCAACTCACCTTCCTCAGCAGGTAATATCTTCTCAGAGGCTGTGTGTGACTTTTAATTAAGGGTTAGATTGAGGGGTGGAAGACGTCATAGAGCCTCACTTATTGTGAATGGACAAGGGCTTTAAGAAGAAGGAGGCTGTGTCTGTAGTTTGCTCTTGAGAGGCAGGTCAGCCAGGGGCCATTGTAACATTGGAGGGTATAAGTGGGGCCATAATTTATATATAGGCGCTAAATTTGTCATTAGCCAAATGATATGTTTTGAATGAATAAGTGCCAGAGGAGGGGGCACTTTTGGGTCAATCAGCTTTCAACTGGTGGCCGGCGCCCTCCTGTGGCCCATTTACACTGAGGTCATCTGTCTGATAACTTGATGAAGAAGTGTCGTGTGATTTATGTTTAAGCGTTTTTCAAATCCAAAACCAGGCCATAAATCTTTATAAGTAGTTGTTTGCAACTTTATGTCCAGTGTCTTTAATTCACATCTGATTGTTACTCAAAATGTAGATTTTTTAAAAACATATTTTCACACGAACAGGCATCTCTTATATTTTGGTTACCAGTGAGTTTATTGCCAGGATACCTATTTTTAGCTAACTGAAGAAAAAATATATAACAATGAAATGAAACATCACAATCTGTCAAGAAAAAGGCTTCTGGCTCTTTTGCAGTTTTTATAGAGGCTTTTCCAGAACTTTTCAGGGGCCACTCCAGAACTGTGACAGAGAATAGGTAATCTGCCAGGAGCAAATGTCCTTGTCATTTAAGATGCACACGAAAGAATATTTTTTCCCCATCCAGAGCTCCTGTCTATCTTGGCTCGCATTTAAAATGGCTTTGCATTTAAGACTGTTTTTGTATTTTACTTTCTTCTTTTTTTAATTAGCAGGTCGATGAAAATTTCCATAGCAATGTGACATACTGACAGAGACAGTAAATTGTTTTCCATTGCTGTTGCGCTCTCTAGATGGGCTCATTCTCAAGTGTGATATTCAGAGAGGCCGAGATCTGCCCTGTGGTTCTGGCATGTGAGAAGTAGAAGTGATGTACCTCGGAAAAAAAAACAATCTGAAATATATGCTTGGACCACGGGAATTAAGTCATTCCTGCTCTTAGATTTAGGGGGCATTGTAAAGAAACACATACAGCTGACAATAAAGTCCCACATCGATAGGCCCATATTATTTCTAAGATTATATTCCATTTTTTGTTCAGAAATTGATTCGCCCTGTAACAATATTTGATATTTTCCCAGTAAAATGCAGGCTGACTTGTTTGAGCTTGTAGGAGTGGTGTATGGAGTAGCTGGTCAGGACTTCTTACACATGATCAGAAGGTCACCAGTTCAAAGCCCAGAGCTGGCAAACTGATGCCGCTTTCAGGCCCTTGAGCAAAGCCCTTAACCCCCAGTTGCTCCAGGGACACTGGGTGACCCTGTGTTGTGACCCCTCAACCCGTCGGTGTGTTTCTTGGAGAGCTTCATGGGAGGGGCGAAAAGAGGATTTCCTCACGGAGATGTATAAAGTATTACTATTTTATTCTAATCTGCTGGTTTAGCTCTTTAATCAGCTGACTTCTGGTTATCGCTCATCATCAGTTCCCTTTTCAGGTTAGTTACCCACTTTTCCATCAGCTGAGGCTGCTTCCCGCTGACCCCCCCTGCCCCTGGGGAGGGGGGTCGCATCCTTTTTCCGTCGCTTTCGTTCCGTGGCCTTTCCTTCTTATCTCGTCTGTTTCCCCCCGTAAGGCTGCACAGGGCCGAGGCTGATGGAGTCTATCGCTCTGTATTCCGGGCAGCTTCCAGAAGCTTCCTTGGAACAGGGACTGGGGGAGCCATTCCAGGCGGACGAGCTCGTTTTGGGGGGAGGGGGGCAGTGTGTGCGGCTGGCGGTCTCTTTCGCCGCCGACGCAGACTCCCCCGTAGCGCAGAGCGGCGAGCATCCCAAAGCGTGACTCAGTACCCCCCCGCCTACCCCCTTCACTGCCGCCTCACACGTTCGTGCGCCGGGCTCTGTTGGCGGGAACTCCATGGGCCCCCCCCTCAGCATCTCAGAGCTCGTTTGAGGGTGGTCTTGCCCAGGAGCGATTAAAGTATTATAAAATGATATGTTTTGATTTTTTTTTTTTTTTTTTGGGGAGGACGGGCGTAATTCACACAGAGGAGCCAACCATATTAGCCAGTGATATGTTTTGATTCGGTGAGTGACAGGACAACAGGCCAATCAGCTTTCACCTGGGGTCAGTGTCCCTGTGGCCCCTCATACACCCAGGAGTTGCCTGTCGGCTTGTGGCCATGGCCTGCCCCTCCCCCTGCATCCCTCAAAGGTTATGACTGTGTCCCATCTGGCAGCCCGTGACGTGTCCTCACCCCTCACCATCATAGGCGGCGGCCTCGTGCTGCTTTGGCCCACTGGCCATCGAGGGCTCCATCCATCACCGGCCTGACCGGCTGCTGCCCTCTGCTCCGCTCTGCTCAGGGTGACCGTTGTGCTTGGCCGCCACATTTGCTACTCCTTGCCGTGTCCAGGGCGGCACTAGCTCTTCCTCTATAGTGGGATTGGTGCCACATTCGTGGCAAGAGCCCCCCCCTCCTGGGACGAGCAGCTGGGAGATGGATGGATGGATGGATGGATGGATGGATGGATTACTGGTGGTCCTGATGAAGGCTGTTTTCTCTGGCTACAGCAAGGCATACAAGCATGGCAGCTGCTTTAGTGACACGCCCCTGTCAGGAATTACCCCCCAGCACCCACGATGCCCTCTGCTGAACAACTCGTACGAGTGTGAGAATCTCCTGCTACCCCCCCTAACTCTCAACCCCTGTCTGTCTCCTGACTTGATTGCCAGCCACTTAACCAGCCGCATCGCCCTCTTAATTAATCGTCCCCTGTCCCCCCTCCTGTCTGTGACAAACACGTGCACAAACAGCCTGCGGGGGGCGTCCTTTCAGAGCCCTGGCGGCCTGACGCACGGCTCCACAGATGGCGTCTACGCCCCCCCGTCAAACGGCTATTTTTGGGAGGCTGCACAGAGGGGAGCCGCAGTAAGGATGTACCTGAATCGCCGTGGAGACGGTCTGCTCTCTTCCTGCTGCCTGCGAGCACCAGGCTTGTGATGTTTGCTCATTTGCTCCATCGCATTTTGCCGCAGGAGCGGCTTGCTTTGATTTACTCCCTCCTCTTAGGCCTCGCGCTGGAAGATCTCTCGTCAAACGCTTCAACACCCCCGCCACCTCCACCCGCCGGTTACTGGTTTACGGGCTGGGGGCCAACACACAGACAGATGTCGTGCAGGTGCCAAGGGATGTCTCAAAACGGTGACCTCAGCGCAACCTACGGGACAATAGCCCAGTGAGCGTTTGTCACGAGCCGACTCCTGGCTCCCATGCCACCCTCGCCACCCTCGCCTGCTCACCCCTCGCCGGAACCTTTCCTGACGTCACTGGGCCTCAGCAGTGACTCAGTGCTAATGTAGACTCGGAGGACTTGTCAGTGGGCATCCTCACACTTCCAGGCCGATTCCCGATTGGCTTTCTCGCCTCTCTTGGCTGATTGATGGGGACAGAGTCATGAGTGTCACATGACAAATTTCACATCACCTTAGCAAATCCAACGTGGTATGATTCACACTGTTGTACAGGTACCACCCCCCCACCCCCCAGCAAATGCTTCCAAATGGAACATCAGATCATTTGAATGCAGAAACTGTTTTGAATGCTATATATCATCGCTTCTGGGCAGCATGGTTGCGTTGGGTGAGTGTCTCTCCACCTCTAGGGTTGAAGGTTCAGTTGCCAACTGTTTGTATGACTACATGTTTCCCCTTATGTTAACAAGGTAATTTGTCATCTCTGGATTGCTCGTAGTGTATATGTATATACAGCATGTAATAGTGCCCCCTACAGGCCCCAGTCTGGTCTCTTGCTTCCTTGCCCATACTCTTCGTAGTGGATCTCCAGAGAAGCCCTCATAGATACATAGAAAATATGCAGCTGGAAGGGTAACTTTTCTCTTTATCCTGACATTTGTCTGTTTTATTTACCTTGATTTTCTAGGTTTTACCCACACAGTGTTTCCCACTGTTTTAACCTGTCTTCTGCCCTTTGTATTTACAGGAGCAGTCAAATTAGCTGCTGCCCTCTTGTCTTCGCTTTTTGTTTGCAATTTAGAGAAACAGAAGATCCTTAATTAGATAAACAAATATAAACATGATTGACATGTTATAAGGTTTACCAGCTTTTCACCTCGTCTTCATTTGTGATTCAGAATCTCTACATGCCCTACATTGAACAGCATTAACTGCTGGTGAAGCGGTTTAATCCTCAGGACCGGTGGATCTGCAGTATGACTTTTCAGTTATAAATTCTGGTATTATCTGGGGAAATTGTCTGATGTCTTTGGGCTCGGCTCGCTCAGCCGAATTTGGCTGGTACTCGCGATGACACCTAGTGGCTGCTGATCCTCCGCTCTGGCTTAGCGGGAGACAGTGATTGAGTAGTGAGGAAGCAAAGGCGTATCATAAAATCTCTGCTGTTCTCTCTCAGGGGAGGAGAGAGCTGATCTCCATTTCGCAGAGCTAAATATCTCTACGCCCTCGACGCAGATAGCGCCGTGTGCAGGATCTGGGGATTTCCACACTGGCGCGGGAAGTGTGTGAATGGACAGTCATCAGCTGAAGCAGTTGTGCAGCACTGAGCAGGAAAACATTCCTCCAGGGCCTCTAGCTGTCTCATCCCCTCGCAACGCCCCCAAAGAAACCACTTACTTAATCAGAGATGGCCCTTCTTGTAAACTCCCCCCACAAGAAAAACCACTTGCTTAGTCTGAGACGGCTCCCCTCAGCAATCATAGAATACAAAATGGAGAATAAAAAATAAGAAGGCAAAACAAACACTGAGTCACCACAGCCATTCTGCGGACGAGATGGGTTCTGGAGGGCCAGACGCGGCAGGACGTTCGCTTGGGAAAGCGAGAAATACAGCCAGTGGGTCGTAGAATAGATTAAGGAAAAACCCTCTCCTCACAAAAGCTGAGAACTGAAGGCTTTAATGTTCTCCTAGATGCAAATAGGCATCCAGTACAGGTTACCACGTTTCCTTAGACTATCTACCCAGGGCTGGAATACCTGTCGAGGGGCCCTAGTCTGACATAAACCTGGACACTTAGGTGCTGCTGCTTCAACTAGCTCTTCCATTTTAGGTTGGGTGGGGCCTTGATGTTTACTGGGGCTTATAGGCATTAATCTGGTCCTGTCCCCAATCGCCGTGCTATGGCTCTGATGATCTCATGTCCCCATGTCTCCTCTATCACCCCAGTTATTCCCGACACCCTGAACGTGACATCGGTTGCCCAGAGCCTGAACAAGGTGGAGGGCGACACCCTGCAGCTGAGCTGCGAGGTCACCCGCCAGACCACCCAGCACAGCCACCTGTCCGTGGGCTGGTTCCTGCGCTCGCCGGAGCGCGACTCGTCCCCACAGGACCTGGTCATGCTCTCGCGGGACTTCGTGCTCCGCGCTGGCAACCCCTACAAGCAACGCTTCGCCTTTGGGGACCTGCGGCTGGACAAGACCAGCAGCACCTCCTACAGGCTCAGCATCTACCGGCTGCAGCCAGCCGACCAGGGGCTGCTTTACTGCGAGGCGGCGGAGTGGATCCAAGACCCAGACCAGTCTTGGTATGCCATGACCCGGAAGCAGTCAGAGAAGACCATGGTGAAGGTGCAGCCCACAGGTACGTTTGGGGATACTGATGACTCTGCTTGTGGTAAATCTGTATGAATTATGGCTTCCGTTATGCCTCCTCCTTGCAAAACCGAGAATCACCCCAGATGTGGTAAATTTCATCAACAGAAGACCCAGTCTCTCTAAATCGAAATAGAGCAGTTCAACTGATCGATTCTGGCTTCAAATGACAGAATTAGTAGCTTTGACATAGAAAGTAAACCCAAACGAATCACTATAATTTAATTTCACCCCACACTGGTTAAGAGGATTGTTGGTGATGCGTAGTCATGAATAAGGATTTATTCTCACTTGCATTTAAAATAACTTTGATGCCATTATTTTAACTCTTACTCAGGCAGGGAAGCTCATCTCACTCAAAATGATGACCAGCTGCTTTTAACGTAAGTGCAGGGAGAAAGTAGTTTATTGGTGTAAGGACATGGATTCATAACCATATAGAGAAGCACTTATAGCATGAACAGCTGAACAGTAAAATGTCCAGCTGGATAATGGCAGGCAGTCCGGTGTCTTTATATCAAGGCATCAGCGGCGTAACCGGAGAGGCTGCTGGAATATCATCAGTCTTTTGTTATTAGCAGTTAAAGGCTTGGAGCAGCTGGGATGTTTGAGGCCTTCAAAGACTATTAAACTGAATTTACAATGTGGCTCTTGTACGGTGTCTGCCATCCCTGCGCACATCCAAAGCTAATATGCAATGCTGAGCATCTGTTTTATATAGAATGCCCCTGCTGACCTAAATGTGATGCAGATATTAAGATTAATGTCGGCTAGTTAATCTTTGCGGGGATCTCTGCGGGCATCTTGGAACCTGATCTCCAGTCCAGAGTCCATCTTCCCCTGGTTTGTGCTCAGTTCAGGGGTCAGATCCGCAGGGCGTTTAGAGACCCCCCCTCATGTCTGAGCAAAGTCATTTCCTTCATTTGTTCCGTCTTTTCCTCAGAAACTATTATTCTTCTAGATTCTTCATCTCTAACACGAAACCCGACACACCGACCCGCGATTATGTTTCCTGTAGGACCCAGAGATGCTGGTCCTTTTCCATGAATCCGCCAGGGGGGCGGGACAGTAGCAGCCCACGGGTAACCCGCCACCCCGTGCCCACCATGGTGATGTGTGTGTTGCAGGATGGGGCCTCCTAAGCAGGCAGCCACTTCCCCCTCATTACACCAGTTTGTTGTGAATTATTCACCACAGTATCGATGCAAAATTGTGTTCAGGATCAGAGCTGCATCATCCAATTAGTGGGTCCGAGCTCTCTGGTGTCCTGAAACATCAGTCAGGCACCGTTCTTGAGTTTAGTGTAAGGAACTTGTACCCGAATTAGAGTTAAAACCTTTATGAAAGGAAATATTACCATTTTATTCACTTCCCATGTTATTCCCATGGCTCGCCGTAACCATTGAAAAGAGAGAATATCCACTCTTACGTCATGAGCAGGGAGGAGGACGCGGCTTTCACTCCCCCCTTAAAAATGTGTGCCCTTGACAGGCTAGAAAGATCCAGAACGAGGACAGTGGAGGCCGTCCACACGTCGGCCTGTGAGTCACACGTCGCCCGAGATTTTTGTTTTATTATTTAAGTGGAGGGCACATTCTTCTCTTTGGCGCCCGCTACCGCTGATGCCAGTCAAAATCAAATCTGCGCATTTCAAAGACGCACAAAATTTTCTAAATAAATGAAAGAACTGCTGGGGCCACAGTCGCTGGCTGCTTTAATGACTGCAAGTGTAAACCTACCGGCTCCGGCCTTCCTGACGTTAGCACAGCATTCCCACAATGCAGAGTTACCGGCTTCGGCCTGACTGGGACGGCCTGACTGCGACGGCCTGACTGCGACGGCCTGAAGCGTTTCCAGCGGACAGGTCAAAGCCGTAACGGGGGGGGCTTCATTAGCCCTCTCATATCTTTTCATTAAGGAACGAGTGAAGCCTCAGCATCTATCAGTAGCCGGCGAGATCACAGAGCCGTGCAGGGGGAGCGTGAGCGGAATTGGGATGACCACTGCTTCCCTCCCTCGTACTTCCTCGCCCACACCTACACTGCACGTGTCGGCGTTTTGGCAGCGAGACGCAAGCGGCGATGTCGCACTCGGAGTCGTCATGGTGCCTTGTTAAGGGAAGTCGGCATCTTTCTATACCGCTGGGATCCGGATGGAGACGCAGCGGCCACCTGAAAATAGCTTCAAAGTCGTCAAATCAGAGGAGCGCTGGAAAGATGAAGAAGGGTGGGGGAACTTTTGTGGCTTCCGAGGAAGAGCGTTCCGCTTCCCGACATGTTTCTGCACCCTCCTGCAGCTGCCAGGTTTATTGCTGGAATTCACTGGAAGTTCAGGAATAGAATCCTATATTACTACTAATTTGTGGAGTCTAGCGTATAAAAGCATCACTGAAGTCCATTGCCCATTGAGATGTTGATAGCTTTCCCATAAGGGTTTGCCTGTTCGTTTTTTTGTTTGTATGTTCCTCATGTTGTTTTTTGAACTAGAATCATTGGTTCTGATTTCACTGCACCCGCCCCCCCAGTTGACAGCGGAGGCCTCTGCTCCGTCCTCGGAATGCTAACGCATGCACACTGCACCATTGTTGATCCAGGTTCACGGAGACTCCAGTGCAGAAGCCGATCATGATCCAACCATTTAAGAAACACTTCCATACCATGTGCACATCTGTTGAAATAAGTGTGATTTGTTCTTTTATAATTTCCAAATTTCCATTTGTATTCCATTCTGTGGGTTTAAGCGGTACCCTCTCCGAACAGTGTGGCCCGGAATGACTTAACACCTCTGCGGAAATTACACATGTAAGAAAAAAAATATAACAGCCAAAGGAAATGAAACAGGAAGGATAGCTTGTTTGACAAGTTTCAAGTGTTAGTGTCACCTGAGTTTGGAAGAACATGGTGAAATTCTTATGCCACAGTTGCAGAGGAGAGGTCAGGTCTATGGAGGGACATTGATGCCACACCAAGGCAAAACATAGTAACTGCATGTTTTATACAAATTGAGCTACAACAAGAATCATGTCTCGTCTCTAAAACAACCTTCAAAATATATTTGACTATGGATAGTTTTAAAGAAACCGGCATGAAAATTACTGTAACTACAAAATCCACACTAAAAGCAAAGCAGTTTGTGTCAGCATATTTTATCTTTGTATGGCAGAATAGGACAAACAACAGTGCAGGACAAGACCATGCAATATAATAATGAGGCGATAATAAATAGGTGATGCAGTGATGATAAATGTATACAATTAATAGCAAAAGTAGATGTACAGAAGTGGAATGTTAACCACCGTGTGCAGTGCAGTGGTTGGGCTGTTTTTTGCAGTCCAGCCACAAATGCTGCAGTTTGGAAGAAGGTATCCAAAATGTTGTCCATATGCATTGATACGCTGTGCTTCCAGCCATGAGCACCAGTGCAGTCAAATAATCAGTCTTGCAGGGCTGTATGGTTATGGATGTACTGTAGGTGGGTGTGGCTTCAGTAAATGACTCCCTTGTCCCCTCTGCCCCCTCAGACAGGGATTTCAGCATCCAGGTGAGCACGGAGCGGCGCTCGTACACCGCGGGGGAGCCCCTGGAGCTGCGGTGCGCCATCGACGCGCAGAATGTGCCGGACCGCTACTTCTCCGTGTCGTGGGTGTTCAGCAGCTCGTCGCTGGCGGTGGTGGGTCCCAATGCCGTGCCGCTGCTGGGCGCCGATTACGTGGCGCGCGAAGCCGTGGGCCAGATCACCGTGCGCAAGGAGAGCGCCGCCATCTACCTGCTGAGGCTGCAGCGCCTACGTGTGGAGGACTCCGGCAAGTACATCTGCCGAGTCACCGAGAGGGAGAAGACCCCCACGGGCGACTTCATCGACCGCACAAAGAGATCCCGCAATGTGCAGATCACTGTCCAGGCGCTGCGTGAGTAACACCTCCGGCTGCCTCTCCAATGCTCCAACCAATGCTCCATTTCTACAATGTAACACATTCTACAAGATACAGCTTACGTTCTTATTATTAAATTCTTAAATTCTTATTCTTATACTTTTTTGCCCTATGACCCTTCACTTCACTGCTAATTGCTCACTCTGGATATTTATGGTGATAATTTATTGTCTTCACACTTTATGTATGCCCCCATTTTGCAGTGTTACAGTCACAGGCTGCCGTCTTTCTGCACATTGTACTTAGCGTGACTGTGTGTGCCAAATAAAACGTCGATTTGACTTGATTAAGCTCCTCCTACCACCTAAGCTTCATCGGGTTTCAAAGGGATCTTCATAAATATCCACACACAACCATGACGCCGTTTGATGATGTGATCCCTCCCTCCCTTTTCCATACAGGGCTCTCCATTCTGATTGTGATTAAGGAATACCAGCTAAAAACCAATGTTTCCCATTGCTTGAATGTTTTCCCCATCTCTACACACTATCGGTAATATGAATATTAAACTGGTGTCTCACGCCCAGGGACCAGCTGGCTCTCCAGCCACTGTGTGGTTTACCATTTGCCCCCCGATCGATTAATGCCTTTGTTCCGCCTTGGTAGGAGCATATTCACCGTGCTCCATTAAAAAGTGACCTTCGTTGCTGCTTAGCTCAATATAATGTTGAGTCTCTCTGGGCTTTCAAGCAGCCCGATTTGCCTGCACATGACGTTCGGTCCTCACGTCCTCTGTGCTCAATGGGATCTCGCATTTATGCCCTGTAAGCGTAGCTTTTGATTCTGGCAGAGGCTTAGAAGTTAAGTGATGCCATCGAATAAGTCAAATTTGTGCGAGCATCAACAGATGCTCGTGATGGACGAATGTGACAAGAGGAATTCCATCAAATTAGCATCTGTGTTTTGGTTCTTAAGCTGGCGTTTTGAAAAAGGCATTTATTTCTCAACATAATATTCAATCGGATGTGACAAACTCACAGCCGCCCTTGTGTTATGAAAATACCAATTT
This sequence comes from Pollimyrus isidori, assembly GCA_019775955.2. Lineage (NCBI taxonomy): Eukaryota > Metazoa > Chordata > Actinopteri > Osteoglossiformes > Mormyridae > Pollimyrus > Pollimyrus isidori. Next base: position 50,593,546 of record JABFDZ020000001.1, read on the forward strand.
CCTCTACATCAGGGGCATGATATATATATATGTCGTGTCTCTGAATGTTATGGGGGTGTCAGTGCAGACCCACAAGATGACTGACTTCATCTGTCTTTGAATAAATGAGCGCCTGAACGGTTTACCCTGGTCTTACATGAGCTTCCACTGCCACGGTTCCAGAACCCCATCAGTCAGGGGTCTTGCTTTTTTCACCACAGTCCAGTCCAGGTCTAATCAAAGTCCTCATGGCTTCGCACACACACACACCCGTTCACGCACCAGTGGTCTGCTGCTCATACCAGTCTTAACCTAACTGCCACTGAGTAAATATTATACTTGTTAAAGTACTTGTTTTCAACAAATTAGTTTAATGGTATCCATCCATCCATCCATTTTCCAACCCGCTTATCCTACTGAGTCCAGAGCCTATCCTGGAAGCAACGGGCACGAGGCAGGGAACAACCCTGGACATGGGGCCAGCCCATCGCAGGGCACACTCACACATAGTTTATTATCCATCCATCCATCCATCCATCCATTTTCCAAACCACTTATCCATACCGGGTCGCGGGGGGTCCGGAGCCTATCCCGGAAGCAACGGGCACGAGGCAGGGAACAACCCTGGAT
>JABFDZ020000001.1:50599365-50610260 GCA_019775955.2 Pollimyrus isidori
CCCCCTCCCCTAACTTGCACACACACACACACACACACACACACACACCAGACCTTCTGAGACCTGGAAAGGCTGCAGAGAATGTCACTTAAAGGGGAGAATTGCTATTAAAAGACATTGCTTTGATACTCTTCCCATATCATGTGGGTTCCGTCTTGGTACTCCAGTTTCCTCTAATGCTAATCGGCATCTCTGAATCACCCTCAATGTTTGTTCGGACTGGCCTCCCATCCACAATGTACTCTTGCCTGCAGGGCTCCAGGCCTTCGATCCTATTAGAGGATGGATGGATGGATGGATGGATATAACTATTGCTTTGATAAAGTAACTTAGAGCTTAGTTTGAGCAAATTCAGAGCACCATGTAGCCAGTGAGAACCTGGTTCAGACACAACTGCTCTACGAGTCCCAGTTAGTATGCGGTGTATGTGTGTCTGATTAAATATAATACCACACCCACATAATAGTGTATTTTGTTATGGAACATTTAGATGAAGTTATCGCTTTTCTTTCTGATCGAAGCGGGGAGGTATCTCCTCTTTCCATCTATAGAAATTAATTTTGGTCCATCGAGGACATTTTGGACGCCGGCATCTGGTAGCTGGGTGCAGCATGTGGGGGTGTCTTTGGGTAACAGGACATCTGGAAATTGGCTTGGGAGGGGTGATCTTCTGTCTCCCTACACCATATGTTTTTTTTTTTTTGTTTTTTTTTCGGAGCAATAAAGAGAATAAAATCAAGCAGCTGCTCACCAAGTTGACTGAGGCGCCGTATAAGGCAGGCGTTCCAGCCCCGTGTGGTGATTGGCCTAACCCAGAGCCGCAGGCGCGATGTCAAAAATACTTGGAACATTTTTCTTCCCTCATCCTTCTTGTGTACATTTGTCAGATTAAGTCTGTAAACAGTCCTATCCATTTTCCTGTGGTTCAAGTCCCCTGCAGAAGTTGGGACACCAGGAATAGCGATACACCTACGACCGCAGTGAGGTTAATCCCTTTACAGTCTTAAACACAACAGAGCAAGGCTGGTCTTTGGGGCCTTGAGTAAAGCGATCTCAGGTCTGCGGGTTTCATAATATTATAGCCTTGAAGCTTTGACTCATTACTCAGGCAACTAAATATACCAGACAATCACCTTAAATTGCCTACAGGCACCTGAGATTAGGCTACTGTGACAGTTATATAGTGTTTGCTATCAGCTCTGCTCCAGTGCTGTAATATATATCACCACTTAGTTGTCATATACAATGAGGTAATAGTTTTAACCATTAATACAGCTGGATATTTTACTGAAGTAAGTCAACTAGACCCACCACGCATAATTGCCATGGTAAAATTACCTCAGCCGGACCCCCGTGATGCATAGCACCCCCCAACTGGGCTCTCTCCTTGGGCTGGGCCTGGAACAGCTTCCCCAGTTGTCTCCACGATAAGTCAACTACACTCCTTGAGGACATTTCTGGGGATTAGAGCTGGCATGCTTCTGATTGAAGGGTGATTTTGAACTGTCCACCATTTTGCCTACACGCCGTCATATCGGTGATCACATACGGTCCAAAGCCTGGATCTATACCCACTGCCCAGATAAGCAGGTTTTTTTTCCCGACTCTGTAGTTGGAGGTGGGTAATTCAGGTCCAGAGAATAAAAGTTCAAATCAAGATTTTGTTTCAGCCAACCAGTTGAGTATAAAAAGTGAGTCTTAGAGCACTTATCTGGTTGGTTGAAACAATATGGACCTGAACTGCCCACCTGTGCCATTCACCATGGGTGCCCTAACAGGTCTGAGATACCATTATCTCTCCATATCGTAAACAAACTACTCTGAGCTCCTGTTATGTAAGGGAAACATTTTGAGCACGGCACCAGTATGCTTCTGGAGATATGCCAGCTCCCATTCCAATCAAACCGGAAGAAAAGCAAACTTTTGGCATGGTGTATCCCGTAATTGGCGTTCTGAGAGCATTTTGGGGAGAGATACGCACTCTTTTTGCTCATGTTGCAGCCAAAGGGCCCCAGGCATATCGCTCCTGGGACCCGGCGGCAGATGGCGAACCAAACCGGGGTTATATGTGGTTCAAATAATCGCCGCCCATCACAAACTGCAAAAGCTCGCCATCCCACACTGTTTTAACCCACTGACGCCCACAGGTGTGAGCGTATGAGTGTCAGTCATCATTGTCTTATGAAGAAGCCCGCCCTCTGGCTTTGATTGAGTTCTTAGGGGTAATTAAAGCTGACTTCCCAAGTGCACTTTGGGCACCAAACCCAAAATAAATGTTGCATAGTCCCTGGGATGTAAGAACGTTGCTCTCATGGTAAGAGATCATTTACTGCAGAGTGGAATGGTGTGATCATTCCTCTTTTTCCCGGCTCCCTGGAGGCCCTGCCACCTTTTTTCTTTTTCTTGTAACTTGACCCTGTGAGTATCCCTTTGTCTGTGGCTGCCTGATTCCTACACTAGCGTATTCAGGACATAATGAAAACATTCCCGGGTCACTCGGATGCACCTCACCAGTGCCATCGATCAGCATCCAGACCCATCTGGATCCCTGCCTCCTACAGGTTACGGTGTGGACCTCTGTGACAGTGTTATCAGTCACCATGACGGGAAACTCTGTGCCAGTTCACTGGGTCCTGCCTCGGACTCTGTGTGTCTGTTCCCTGGCGTGGGGTCCATTCTACTTTTAAATGCTGAGTGATTTCAGCTCCACCAGAGCACGGCTGCTAGCCTATATTCAGAAGGTATTAGGTGCATGGCAGGTGTCTGTTTTGCTATCTGTGGTTCTGAGTGTTAGTCTGGCATTTTAGATTATCACCCTGTCTCCTGTCGGTGCTGAAATTAGCACATCTGCAGTGCGTGTCCTCCTAGTTCTTTAAAACCGATTGAGTCTGGATTTAATTTGCCTCCCCTGAAGGGGGTGCCTTAGCCACGGAGGCCCGATCTGCTCTGCACAGCTGTGTGTGTACAAGACAGCGGGTGGCCGATTGGCGGGTAGGGGACCATACTCTCAAGGGTCCGGTGTGTCTGCCGCAGGTCTGTTGTTAACGAGGGACTGAAAGATGGCCCCGAATCGGCTGCACACTAATCCAAACACAATAACACGGGCGGCACTGGGTTCCTCGCTGCAGGACCTGTCAGTGCGCCTCTCTGCACCTGCTTAATAAGGATTGATTGCGGGGGGTCGGCAACAAGCCTTAAATGTCCCTCGCAGCCGTATTACAAGTCCCGTGGAACTGCCTGTCGTCACTGGAGACCGTCTCCCTGGGCAACAATGGAACAGTGTCTGGTGGCCTGAGCATTGTTCACCTACAGCAATAAAAAAATCCCGGTTTTCACAGTGCTATGTGTTAATAGTCATTGAGAGCTTTTTTTAGGTCACATCTTGATATTCATATGCTTTTTTCCATGCATTTCCCATAATAGGCACAGGAACAGAGTCAGCCTGCGGCCTTTTCCAGGAAGTTGAGGTTAAACTCTGGACAAGATGCCAGTCCGTAACGTGGCACAAACAGAAGGCAAATTAAAAGTACCTAAACTGCGTTTTTTTGGGCTGATGTAAACACTCAAGTAGCACACACAGTTAAATCCACAGCACTGAGGGTTCGGAGGAAGTATGCTTCATTCATGCAGCCGTCTGTCATTATGGGTTTGGCGTTTAAATCTAGTAAATTTCAAATGCAGAGTAAAAGTTTGCTGCTGCAGTATAAAACATTGAGGATATCCTTCAAACAATATACATGTACAGTATTTGTTCAGGTGAGTGGGATTTGTGATCCATTATGAGTGTGTATGGTTCCGATGTAGCTGATTACTGTGTTTATCTCGTCCTGGACCCAGCCCTTGGCTTAGCAGGCCTCCGCCAGCAGGCTTGATGTGGCGCTCGTTCCCACCGCCCTCTGGTGGCTGTCAACAGTATTGTGACGAGAATGAGCAGGATAGAGATGGAGAAGATTCAGCATTGCTTAGAAAGTCACCGCTGCATAAGTCTATTAAAGCGTGGTGGTAATGTTCAGCTAGCTCACCTGTATTTGGGATTAATGATTGCTAAGAGTTTTGTCACGCGCCCCAGCAATTTCACACCATATTTTCATACTGTCTTTTGCCCCCTTTAATCTGACCCTTAACGAGGATCTTGATTTTCATGGACACACTCCTTCCTTCCTTCCTTCCTTCCTTTCGTCTTTGCCTACTCCTGGCAGCCCTGTAGCCTAAGTTTCGCTCCCTCCAAGTTCTGTTCCGTTCCGTTCTGATGGATTTCTCTGTGAGGTTAATGAGTCGGGTATGCAGTGCCTTCCTAGACATGCAGACACACATCTTAGTGTGAATCATGTTCAAAACGCCCCCCCCACACACACACACACATTCCCCCAGCTGTGTCTGGTGATTTTTCTCATTTTATATGAGCTTTACCTCTCTCTCTCTGTCTCTCTCTCTCTCTCTCTCCGCTCCCCCTCTGTTCTTCCAGACTAATTTACTAGACTAACTTTCATGTTGAAGACGGGTGTCTGGGCGGCTGGGGAGTCTCAGGTCATTCGGAACAGGTCACCGACTGTAAAGGTTTATCAGTGTCCCTCGGGGGGGCTTTGCGATGAACAACCCGAGGTCAAGAGGACCGTGAGCTGACATTGAGCACAAATAACGTAGTGGGGGGGGGGGGGCATCTTCCAAAGCAAGGAGGCGAGCTGTTGTGATGCGCCATCCACACCGCGCGTCTGCTGTCCCTGCAGACACGTCCTCCACGTTAGTCTGTCTGACACGGCGCCGCCTTTGAACTGCAGCCCTTTGCTCTGAGCTCTGTTCTTCCCGAGCCTCCCTGCTCCCGTGTGGCTGCCTCATCCCGCTGTTTTCCTCACAAGGGCCCAGCAGACGCAACGTGGAATCGTGCTGAGCACTGTATATCAAGCGGCTGCGTCTCCACCCGACAGCCCTTCAGAAACGACTCCTCCACAGGCACGGCCCTCCGGGGAATAGATATTTCCGATGCCGGGTAGTTTTTCCGTGAAATTGCAGCAGTGCCGAGTTCAGACACCTCTGCCATCCTCGGTACCCACAGAGACATAGCTGGGAGCTTCTTAACGAGGGGACGGTCCTAATTCAGCAGAGCAGTTAAGAGCCTTTTTCTGCGATGCGCATTAGGCTTGACTGGTGAGAATGTCTGGATTATTCCATTCACACACTGTCTGTTTCCCTTAGTGGCTGGAGTTTAAATACCCATTTCAAGATTTCTAGCATTTGAGCTGACACTATCACGATTTAGTTGATTAATTAAGGCTTTCATTTCAGCCTCTGCTTTAAGCTCGCAATATCCCCAAGCCTGCCCCGGAAGGATAAGGCAACAGAGAGGGGCACTGGTCCACCATTTAGGGGCAGGTTGGTTTTTTCTGGTGCCCCACTGAAAAGGTCACTACCGGGTCTCTGTTACCCCCTGTGTAGTACCTGTTTGTGGCCAACAGGGGGCACTGCAAACCTCGGAAGCCTCATGTAAACAGTGGTTTGAGGGCTGGTAAACCCTGCCACTGCCACACTAAAAGTCAGCATCAGATTTGAACCTCTGGCAGCCCTGGAGGTGTGAGACCACGTTGGTGCTCTACAAGCCAACATACAAACTCAACAAATTAACATACTGAATAATTACTATATACTAATTAAATCCACAACATTGTAAGTCATGGCAATGCGGTAGCTAGCACTAACTAGACCTCTCGTGTGTAATCATAGATAGTTTCATTACAAGCGAGTCAGAGGCTATTCTAGAAGGGAGCTCATTTGAACTTTAATGAGGGTCTGATCATTAGATTAGCATTTTCCAGGGGATCTGTCCCCACAATGCATTTCCCCTCCAGCAGCAAATCGCACAATCTGTTTCGGTGTCACCCAAACCTTATTGCATGATCTGTGCTGGTACATAGAAGATCATTACCATGCAGACGTTGCTTGCTCCTGTCTAATCATCTTGTTTTCATCTAGCGAGCATCTTTCAGGCACACAGACGGAAACAATGGCCGACTCAGGCTTGCGGGCATTTGGTGGGTATTTCATCATCCTAAGTGCAGATATGTTCGTTACGGCAAAATCACATAGGAGGCAGCAATTGCAAAGGAAGTCCGGCTCACTCATCTCCCTGCCCAGGAAAACCTGGCACCCCCGGCGAGACAACCTCAGCCTAGGCAGCAGTAGCTGCAGGATCGAGCAAACTGGGCCCTCTGGCTCCCCGATTAATAAGGACCCCTAAAGCATCCAGGGCAAAGGTCTCGCGCTCCTTCGCTGGCGCGTTTGCCGTGCAGCCGGCTGGATGGCTGGCTTGTTGGGACACGTAGCACACCTGTCCTAACTCTCGGTACATCGGTCTCCGAATCCACTCCATCTTCATTCCCATTCATAATCAGTCCGCTTATTAGCTTGTTTTCTGGTGGTGAAATATTGAGCTGCTCTTGCAAGAATGTCAGAATTATCAGAAGGCGTGTAATCGTAGGCATAATTCATATTCTATTGGCCTGTCACTTTAAATTATTGGAATATGCTGAAATGGTTACATCATGAGACAATATGATCTCATACTTCAATAGGCTAATGTAAATGTTAAAATTTTCTTATGAATAATGGCTAGATGGCTGGGTTGCTGAATCTCATGCATCTAGTGTGACACATTTTCAGAATCTCACACTTATTATCTGTATATTATTCCATTATAAACCTAAAATTAGCTACATCAAAAGCATTGGGGTAGTTTGCAAATCCTACAGACTATTTACAAGGTAATAAAATTGTTACATACCTGTAAATGTGTGTGCAGACTTGTCTCCAATTGAAAATGTCATGCTGACCAAGGTTGGAAACCCTGCTTATGGTTAATTATTCGACAGAAAGAAGCGTGAAAACTCAACGTTGAGGAAGCATGGCACCCTATGTGTCACCTGTCCCTGACTAGATCCTTTATTTGTCCTGTCTAAATTGTGTCACCTGTCCCTGACTAGATTCCTGGCTCTTTGCCTGTCTACACTGTGTCACTTGTCATTAAGGTGGTCCTGAGTAGATCCCTGACTCTTTGTCTACTAAACCAAGTTAGCCATCATTAAATCGTGAAGTGATTGTGACGTTAACGGTAACATGTCATATTCCTGTGCTCCGAGGGATGGAAAGAGGCTTCAGTAGATGATGAAGTCCACACTTCAAAGGGGTTGGGGCGGGGGGGAGAGATGTCCTGGAAACCTCACTGATTCTGCAGCCATCTCTTTTTGAAGGAAGGGAACATTAAAAGAGGTGCTGTGCCCAGTATAAAACACGGTGCTTTAAAGGCAATCAAAGGAATCTGGGGAGCAACATCTGGAACAGCGGTCCGCTGTTAAAATCAAAGGAGTAAAACACTGACAGAGGGAGGCAGAATCAAAAACGCACCAGATGGCAACTTAAACACACTTTCGCTGTATATTAAATATATTTATAAAGGAGGAGCTGGATGGTGGATGTAACCACTGCAGATTTCTGACAGGAAGCTGATGCTGTTACTGACTGCTATCTTCTCAGTTTATGTGTAATATTGAATTTCTCCTATTGATCACATTGCTATTTTTAACATTGAGATCCGTGTAGGATGGAGGTTAATTGTCATTCTAAGCTCTTAAATGCCACAAATCTGAATGGCACTAAAACAAATCAGTGGGATGCTGTGTAAAAAGCCAGGCCTTCTCCCTGCACCCCTCTGCCTCTCCTGTCAGGCAAGGGTGTCCCCTGCTCTGCCCGCCCCCTGAGTCCCCTTTGAAGGGCCCCTTTAACGTGACCGGGTACCGCCAGTGACGGCTCCTCGAGCCCACACCATCTGTCCTGCCTTGGGCAGCAGGGAAGGCTCCCCTGTAATTGATAGCAACATGTTGCCGTGGTGATGGGAAGATCCCCATCCCCCCCCACTCCCAGTCCCCCTGGACAGGACGCCACTGTCTGTCTTCATTAAGTTCTCCTCCCCAACGTTGAAGCGAGCTGGCTGTGGGGCCGATGGACTCTTTTCCTCTATCTCCTTCGTTCAGTCGCAGGAGAAAGAAAACGAGAGACTCAGGAGGAAGACTCGCCCAGAGAGAGAGAGAGAGAGAGAGAGAGAGAGAGAAGACTCTAAGAAACATAGCTGGGATGTACCGTAGACATGCTACACTCCTGGCTTTGTTTGCTGTTCATTATACTGCTCTATTCGGTTATCTTCTGGGACACACGTACTAGGAAAAGCTATCTAAAATCCCGGTATCAATTTAGCATCCAGCCTAGACCATATATGTGGAATGCATTTTGGCACACCCTTAGTTATAATTACATCTCCCTAGAAACCATAAACTGACTAAATTATAGACCTGTCCTGTTTCTGATCTATCTCCTACAGACAGCCTGTACCCAGCATTAATACAGTGATGTTATTGTCTCTGTCTACCAGTGGCAATATCTAAGCAGGGCACAGAGGAGTTTTTCAATTACCTTTGAATGGAATCCACTTTCCCCTTATAAAAGTTTATAAAAGTAGACATATGGGTTATCGGTGTCCTAAGCTGAAGGTGAAGTTACAGCAGATGTCCAGGAGAACTGAAAAGAGTTCCTCGTCTATCAAAGATACCAAACACGTGTAAATCTCTAGTATATCACCAGGACTTTCATACCTTCATCGCAGATGGTAACCTCACATAGGATCTGCAGATGTTCATGCTAGATTGAGACCTCACAAGAGTAGCTCCAGATGTTCTTGGATGGAAATATCACAGCAACCTGCAGATATACACTCTGGGAAAGCGTAAGTTCTTAGGTCAGACTGAGAAGGTATCTTACGCCGAGATTCTGCCTGATAAATGTTTACGTGTGTGAACATTGACAGGCATTTAATAGCCTGATTTCCACATCTGTGTTTCAGAATTTGGTGGGTCATTCATGTCATATCTTGGATTGGGTCCAGTAGGAGGCAGAGTTAATGTAATGTGAAATGTAGCCATCCTAAGCGGCCATCTCCTTTACCTTTTTGGACGTGAATGTTTTTCCCCCAGGCTCAAAACTGGTGGTTTGAGGAGCAAGGACAGAGCCGCTAATCTTCCGTAGCTATGATCTCCAGACCTCAGTCCATTAGCCTATTTTTGGAGGCCTCTTCAGAGGATCACGCCGCAGAAGTTACCACTTCTCCTGAATCCGAAAAATGCTTCCAGAGTCCCGTCGAACCGTTTCAGCCTCCGCTGCATTCCGGTGGCTTTATGGTGGGATGAGGCCTTAAACCCGTGGCGCGTGGGACTAACCCGTGCCGTCATTCATCAAGTAGTTTAACCCACTTTAAAGCTCCTTCTCATAAATGCTTTGTTGCTTCCCGTTGGGAACCGTTCCTGCTGTTTGGATTCTCCGTCCTCCTGTGTGACTTCGTAGGAGGACAGTCATTTTCTATTGAAAATCTGAGAATCCATTTGCCAGGAATAACCTGCACCCATTAAAAAGAAGACCTACTTGAGAGTGGGCTAGTTAATCATCGTTTTGATCTTACTCTGTCTTAAACCTTGTTAATGATGTCCTGTGAATTGAGTGAATGCTTAGCTGGGTCAACAGGGGCTGGTTAAGGTGTAAAGGTGAGGAAGCCATAATATGTGTTCATTACCACTTGGAACTAAGCTTACAAAATCAAATTTTAAAAAAGTGAAATGAAGTGACATGAAGCAGAAATGGATATATGTATATTTGTAATTATTAATTTAGGTTGTTTTTGTTTTTCATTTGTTTTTTGAGATTTCCAAATTGGCATCAGATGCTCTTCGTTGTGATCTTTGGACCTGACAACAACTTGATGCCTTTAGTTTAATGGAGCAGATTGATTAGTTTGCTTTCTGACTAACGTCTCAATGAAGACATTTTTAAAGACTTTTAAAGACTCTTCAGAAAATGAGCCTGTGCAAAGATGATCATGCACATGTTGCAATGCTGTCCCCGGTCCAGGCTCCAAAACCTCCTTTCGGTCAGCTCCATTGACCTCTTGGCTCCGTGGTAATTCTTTGGGGTTAATGCTATATCAGTCATGAATTCTATGTTTTAATACACAACTTAAGAAGAATGTAGCATTAAGAAGGCTGTGGGAAACTCCCCCATGCTTTTTCTCTGCATGCATATCAAAATATATGAATTTTGATTTATTTTGCTTGCTCTCTTTTATTGGTGAAATTTAAAAACAAGTGACACTGATGGGGGGGGGGGGCTGAAGAGGAAGACACTCTGGTTTGATCTTTTGTTCATTAATGCTGTAGTTTCTTTCCATCATGTATTTATTATGCATTGGCAACAATGCATAGCTCCTGTTCGGCTTGTGAAAAGCATCTTAAACATGCTGATTGGGCCGTTAGCCCCTGCTGTCTGTGTCTCTGCCTATGAAGAGATTTCGTTTGATGTGTTGTCAAATTAAAGGATTTAAATGAAGGATTGAAACTGACTGATTGTCAGAGATATGGCTCCTCGTTAGCTTGTTAGTAAATCCACTGGCGTGTTTCACCCCAAAAGAGGGCAAGTACACACACACACCTGTGTATGTAATGTGACGTGGGATTTTTGTATACGTGCGTGCGTGTGTGTTTGATTAATGCTAAGCATGTAGTTGTTGCATGCTAGGAAATGACAGCAGGTAGTCAACCCCCCCCTCCCATACACACGCACACACACACACACACACACACACACACACACACCTCGCCATCTCTCGCATAAATGACCCGCTGTTCTCAGCCACCTGCTCCAATCAGCTTTCTTGTTTCATTTGTCTCCCTCGCGTTCGGATCGGAGGCTTGCCGTCATCGCGGCGAGGTGTTATTGCTCCGCGTTTGCGTCGGCGGGGCGATGTGTCCCTCGTCCCTCCGCGGGGGGGGGGGGGGGGGGGGGGGGGGGGGGGGGGGGGGGGGGGG
>JABFDZ020000001.1:50610265-50625218 GCA_019775955.2 Pollimyrus isidori
CAACCCCCCGAGGCAGAGAGGCAGCTACCCCAACGAGCTCAGTCGGAGTCTGTGCTTTTAATTGAATAATTTATGGCGCGTGCGTGAGTGTGTTGTGTTTGTGTGACGCCGTCCACAAGCTGTGCATCAACATCATCTGCCTCGTTTATCTGTTAAATGGCCAGAGCGTTTCAATTGTGGGACGTGACTAGAGTCTGGGCTCTTCGGGTTTATTTTTAGTTTATCTGGGGTGTTGGTCAGAAGCCCCCTGTTTGGGGGATGGGAGGGGTACTGGGCCTCAGTGCTCTGCCCCTGTTCGGGATTTTGTATCTCCCCTTTTTTGTGTGATAAGCTTGCCTCTGCTCTCGGAAAGCGTCTGCAGAGGATAGCGACTGGAAGCCTAAAGTCTGAACATTGTTCCTGCCACTTAAGAAAAGCATTTCCCTGATGCCCGGCATGCATGTATTTTATGTTTCCGTGGTCCTACAGTTTTACTGATGTGTCTGTTGCATTTTGATCTTTTTTTTTTCGCTGATATTGATTATTCTCCCCCCATTTCTGTAAAAATGCGCCAGACTCTTGCATAAACAGACTCGGATATGGAGATTCACAGCCCCTTTCCTCTCCGCTCCTTTCCCAGTCACCAAGCTGCGGCTGCACCACTCCAACCAGAGCCTGTCATTTGTGGAGGATAGCCGGGTACGGATCAACTGCTCCATCGCGTCTCAGACAGTCCCTGAGGCCCAGCATGCGGTGCTGTGGTACGTCCAGAAGGGCGGCGAGCCGGAGGCAGGGGCGGAGCTGCTGTTGAAGGTGCGCCGGGACGCCGCGGTGGAGTACGGCGCCTACGCTGAGGAGGAGCGGCTGGAGCGGCGGGCCCAGCCGGAGCGGCTCTCCCCACAGCTCTACACGCTGACCCTGCACCGCGCCGAGACCAGCGACAGCGGCACCTACTTCTGCCAGGTGGAGGAATGGCTGCAAGATCCAGGAGGCGCCTGGTACCGCCTGGCCCTCGAGGCCTCGGGCTTCACCCGCGTGGCAGTCCACCGTCCAGGTAGCACCCGGCTCTGCTGACGTCATGCACCCGCCAGCTCAGCTCATTTCATTTATCGGCAGGTTTATTTATGGGCTTGACCGCGGCCGGCCCGTGCCATGTGTTACATTCACAGATTTCTAGGCAGAATCCTGTGACTCACTTCAGTGTGTTACATACTTAATTGTTTATTTTCCTCCTCGAAGAAAACTGTTAACACTTAAATTATTATCATCTAAAAATACATTAATCCACCACCCCCCACCCCCCCGGATCTCCCTGTAGAAGGAAAATCATCATTCTTGTTGTTACCGCGGTATGCAGTTTAGCTTCTTACCGGTATCGGCCCTGCCTATCGGCAGATGTGCGCCTGCAGGTGGAGGAGGCGGAGTTTAACGTCACCGTGATGGAGGCGGAGTCCATACGGCTGGGCTGCAGCGTCTCGTCACAGTCGACGAGGGACTCGCGCTTCTCTGTGTCCTGGTACGTGGCGCGTGCCGGGGAAGGTGCCGGCGAACAGCAGTGCATCTTCTCCGTCGGCCACGATGCCGTCTTCGGAAACGGAAACTGCAGCCCCGCCGAAGACCCTGGGCCCAACTCCCGGCTGCAGTTCCAGAGGATGACCTCTGACCTCTACAGCCTGACCATCCAGGGGGCGCGGCCCAGCGACTCTGGGAGCTACTACTGCCGTGTGGAGGAGTGGCTTCTAAACCCACGTAACGTGTGGTACCGCCTGACCACCAACGACTCGGGAGTCACTGTGGTCACGGTCCTGGAACGAGGTGAGAGCAGACCAAGCCCCTCCTACAAACGACCACCTCATTGGTTACCTTGTTGGTTCCCATTAGGTTATACCATGGAGTAGCTGAGTTAGGAGAGTCGCACATGGAAATGCGTAAATGACTAAACATTTCGCGTTTTTTTCTCTTTACGTTTTTCTGTCTCTATCCAGCATCCACACTCCAGTCTGTCATCTGCTCCAGCGACTCTCTCTTCTATTTCGTCTTCTTCTACCCCTTCCCCATCTTCGGCATCCTCCTCATGGCAGTACTGCTGGTTCGTTATAAGGCCCGGAACCTGGGAAAAAGCCAGGAGGGCAAGAACGGGGTCCCACTCCTCTGGATCAAAGAGCCTCACATCAACTACTCCCCAACCTGCCTGGACCCTCCAGCACTCAGCCTTCACCCAGGCTCAGTAGAGTAAGATGCTGGGGGGGGGTCACACCTATCTTGCCACCCCAATCTCCCCCCACCCAAAACCCTTCCACAAGGAGGAAGAAACCACCAGGAGAGTGTTCCTTTAAGAGCCTGGGGTGTCTTCAACGTGTCGGGGCTTTCAGATAGGCCGCACATCTCAGCCACTGCCGGGGGCAGGACCTCTGGACTGTTTTGCAAAGGATTGCGACTCCCCCCCCCCCCCCAGATATATTTATTTTGTTTCGTTTGAAGTTTGTCTGCCTGGCTCTGATATTAGCCAGGCGGCCCGAATGAGCGATAGTCGCCTGATGCCGGTCGTGCTCTGGCTTTCCATCTCCGTGATCCGCTGGTGCTCCCGGAGCATCAGGTCCTCCTCTTTGGATTGCTTGCCTTGTGTTTTAATCTTTTTTCCTTGTGCTCTTTCTGTTTGTCGCCGCTGAGATAAACACCTTGCTGACGGTTTGTTTACTCTTGCTTGGCTTTGAGAGACTAGGTGAAGCTGATGTTTTTGGACTATAAATAAGTGGCATCACACACACACACACACAAAAAACATTCATGATGTATAGAGATGACTTCTTTGTAAACACGTCGAGGGGACCAATGGAGGAGTGCATACTATTTTAGATGTCTTCACATTGATGTGGAGAGACCTCAGTCCTTGGGAGGTAACATGATGCTACCCGAAAGACAGTTCAGTGTGTGTCTGCAGCAGCAGCAGGCCCAGCTCGTTGGATTCCAACACCGACTTGGCTAAGAGACGCATCTGCCCCCAGGCTGCAGCTGTGCCGTTTCAGAAGCAGAAATGACCTGGGAACTGCTGCATCTGATGCATTCATCTTGCACACCAGGAGAAGTGTTGACAGATGCTGGAGCTTCTCACTGCCAAATGTAGGGACATTGAAGATTGACGATTAATAAGAGGAAAAGTAATGATTGGTTTTGTAGTCATGCCCCCCATTTGGGGGGGGGGAGGTTTCAAAGACCTGAGAGAACCTGACAATGGAGAAAAACAAAGTGTGGGTAATATTCACAGGCTGGATGGGTAAGTGGGCAGGGAATGAACACTTCACATCGCTCTTATCCCGATTCTGTCATCCCCTCATCCTGGAATAGCGGCAGAGTGTTTAAATCACATTAACAGCATGGAGGGACAGTGTCAGACACGCTGGCGAATTTCACTGCATCCTTCCTCTCTCTCTCTCTCTCTCTCACACACACACACACCCCACACATGGAAACACTTAATAAGAGTATCATCTCTAAACATTCATGGAGTGTTTCTAAAGACCAATACGGATGTTTCAGCACCAAGATTATGTATTTTTACCTTTTGGGAGGTCTGAGAGACTTCAAACATACTTTACACCCTCACATGCATGTAGAGGAAAGAGCTGTAAAATGGTAGATTGTGCTGTTATTTGTATTTTTGAGTTTTGTGTTTCTTTATGGTGCTGGTTGTTTCTTTGTTGTTGTTTTTTTTTGTAGAGCATTGTATTTTGCAACCATTAACTAGCCAGAATGTCAGCCATTTAGTATTAATGCCAAGGATGTGGTAGATGAGTGTTTCTCAAACTGGTTCTCGAGGACCAACGGACGGCCCACATTTTTGCTCCCTCTCAGCGCCTTTTGGCTTTAAGTGTAGCAAAAGCATGGACTGTCTGGGGGTCCCCAAGGACTGGGTTGAGAAACACTGTGGTAGATGAACAGAGCAACTGAAGACTGCCCTGGTTAAGTTTGTCTGTTGAGCTACATAGAGTGAATGGGACAATAAGAACACCGTAGAGAGACGGTAAACTTGAACAGAACTGTTGCCTGGTGTTAAGGTCTCACCACTGATAGAAAGAATAAATCTGAGAACAAGTGCTGAAAACTTTAGGAGCAGATAGCGTAAGCGTACATGACACTAAGTTCTAGCAAAGTGCAGTGCCAGTGAAGACCCACAACCTGTTCATGCAGCACCGCTTCATCAGTCTGGTCTCACATTCAGCCAACTTCAGTCATCAAAGCTCATGACCCTTCATCTTTTTTGCCCCACTGACACCTCAGAGACCAGCCACCCAAAGACTTGCATCAACCAAGCTACTGACAGCTGGAGTAAGGCAAACCCCAGCATACCCTGTGGTGCTCAAGGACCAGGGCTGGCCTCGCCTGCCTGAAAAAAAAAATATTGCCCATATGTCTTTTTTTTTTTTTAACCAAAGCTGGTGCCCAAATTATAAGTTTTAAAGTATGGTTAATTGACAAAATGTGGCAGTTTTCTTTGGCACAGGATTGGGTTGATGGGCATGGTTTAATTTCACAATGGGCCAGGCAGTATGCGTGAGGCTTCCCGTGGACAAAATATGGGCAGATGGCTCAGCGCACAGAGACAAAAATCAGCCTCAGAAGTTTCGATGGAGAGCTGCAAGCTTGTGATCTTCACTCCTCTTACTCGTGTCAAAGTCTGCATTGCATGACAAGTGGAGGGGGGGGGAGGTGGGCATATTTAGACTGCGTTCTGTAATTTCACATGCAGACAGATGCCTTTTGTGACATCAATGCCAACCTTTCTACTGCTGGATCCTGCTCTGCGATGCAGACGGACCACTGAGATCTTAGAGATGCTGAGCTTGTAGGTAAATATTAGAACGACGCATCAAACAAAGTGCCAGTAGACTATCTGCTGTAAATGTGGTAGTTCTAGATTATCCGAATGGACAGTAGCACTTTGAAACAGCTGTATTATATGTTTGTTCTCGCACAAAAAAGGATGTTGAGGTTCTTAGGTGATCTCTGTGGATGAACCAACTAATGACTGAAGGGTGGGTGAGCCTGGATCACAAGAAGCACATCAGTTGTTTTTTTAAGAAACCTCCGCCTTGGCCTCTCCTGAAAATCCCACGGCCCCACCCTACTGGCCCACTGAGAAGCGACTGAAACTATCAATGATTGTCTGTCTTTTTAGATTTCATTTAAGATTTAAAGACCTCATGATTCACCATATGGTCTGGAAAGCATGCCCTCCTACCATTAATTTCTAATTTGTTTTTTTTTTTGTTCCAGTTCTCCTGTAAACAGGGTCACTATCGTTCTCGCACAATAATTCAATGTACTGTGAAGTCATGCAGATCCTGCAAGTCTGAAGAACCTTTTAATTGCATCTCTGGGGATTTGTGTCCATTCGCCATGTTGTTATGAAAGGCTACACATCCGAAAGAAGACTGAGAGAGTGGCATTGATTATTTTTTTTTACCGTTATGAAACAGCTGTCAAAATGTAAAAAAAGATGGTAAAACAATAGCTCAGATTGTGTTTTTGTAACTTTGATGTAAGCTGGCTCTAACATTCTCACGTTGATGCAGATACATTTTAAGAGCATCCTGTGTTGGTTGCTGGCTGATGAATGGCTATAAAACATTGTGCTCATGTATTCAGATCAGCCAGCGCTGCTACTTTTGGGTGTGTGACTGTTTCGTTTTCTACATATATTTTTGAAATTTCTCATGTTACAGTGCACTGAATTTAAAAGGAAGGTTATAGCTTTTACGGTTTTTTTATTTTTATTTTTTTGGTTTGTTGTGACAAATTTTGTTTTATTGAACTGTAGCAGTTGCTTTGAAAGGCAAAGAAATAAATGCACATTCCCAGTCTTTAAACTGCATGCCATCGTGTCTATTGACTTGGATTGCAGGTTAATTTGTGTGTGTGTATTAGGTAGCTTTCATTGTGTTCTTAGATTTCATTCTGTTGTACTTTGAATTGCTCCAGTAAATAATTACATATTGCTGGGCATTCAAATGGGGTGACTTTGTTGTTTCTGAAGACCCACTTAGAGCCGCAACTTCCTCCCCCCATCATATGCTTCAAAAGATAAATAATTAGCTAGGGATTAGAGTCAGAATATGTCAACTAGATTAGCAGAACATGCAGCTTCAGTATCTCTTAAATAAGAAATGTGTTTGTTTAATATTTAGTGTAATGACTGTTCGTGGTCAATAGGGGAACTTGACAGGAAGTGGGATTAGCAGGGTGCATTCTGCTAAGGTGCGATCACTCTAGCGCAAAAAAACATTCACGTCTCATTCACTTCCATTACAGCTGCTCAGTGTGAAAATCAGATTTCTCACTTCTGGTTGCAGAGTGATTTCACACCAAGTTATCACTCTTAATTGATCTTTGAACTGT
Organism: Pollimyrus isidori; assembly: GCA_019775955.2. Classification (NCBI taxonomy): domain Eukaryota; kingdom Metazoa; phylum Chordata; class Actinopteri; order Osteoglossiformes; family Mormyridae; genus Pollimyrus; species Pollimyrus isidori. Next base: position 50,616,641 of record JABFDZ020000001.1, read on the forward strand.
GAACTCTCATAGCTCAACCAATCGGGTGCAGTGTGGGTGGGGTTGACCTTTCAGGTTCACTTGGCTAAGGTTCACTGTAAACTAGTATGCTGCTATAATTTAAATAATCATATACCATTTAGCCATAACCTTAAAACCACTGACAGGTGAAGAAAATCACATTGATTATCTTATTACAGTGGCATGTCAATATATATTAGGCAAGCTGATGCACTGGAAGCAGGAAAAATGGGCAAGTGTAAGGATCTGTGTGACTTTGACAAGAACCAAGATGTTACTGCTAGACAACTGGGTCAGAGCATCTCGAAATCTGCAGGCCTCGTGGGGAGTTCCTGGTATGCAGTGGTCAGTTCCGACCAAAAGGGCTCAAGGAAGCAATATCGTCCATTTGCTGAGCCGCACCACCATATGTCACTATGGTTCTAGGCCAGCAGTTCCACCACCTAATTTTGCTACATCAAGATTAGAAAGAAATGTCTTTTCTTTTTGAAAGTGAATTGCTTTGCAAAGGAAGGACTTATAATGAATAATTATATTGAATATTTATTTTTATATATTGCATTATATATTATTAAAATTGGTATTTATATAATTCATACATATTCCATTGATAATTAGCAATGATTTTATATATATGTATAGCTCTAATGTACACACATGCACATTTTACATTGTTTAATTATATGGATTGTAACTGTAATATTATATATTATATAAGAAAATAATAATTATTATTTTGAAAATAATTTGAAAATACGTGTGAAACTGCTGGTCTAGAATTGCTGGCCCAGAACTGCAGTGACATATGGTGATGCAGCTCTGCAAATGGATGTATCTCCAAGGGAGGCCAACTGGTGAATCGGCAGCGTGGTCATGAGCGTCCAAAGCTCATTGATGCGCATGGCGAGCGAAGGCTAGCCTGTCTGGTCCAATCCTACAGGAGACCTACTGCAGCACAAATTGCTGAAAAAGTCAGTGCTGGCTTTGATAAAAAGGCATCAGAACACACAGTTCATCACAGATTGATGCGTAGTCAAGAGTGCCCATGCTGACCCCTGTCAACACCGAAAGCACCGACAATGGGCAGGTTAGCATCAGAGCTGACCATGGAGAAATGGAAGAAGGTGGCCTGTGTTTGTGGGCGTGTCATTTATCTGAGTAAGAAATGGCACCAGGATGCAATATGAAAGCTGGTGGAGGCAGTGTGATGCTCTGGGCAATGTTCTGCTGGTCCTGGCCTCCACATGGATGTTACTATGATGCAAACCACCTACCTAAACATCATTGCAGACCAAACACACCCCTTCATAACAAAGATATTCCCTAATGTCAGAGTCTCTTTTGGCAGGATAATGCGCCCTGCCACACTCCAAAAATTGATCAGAAATGGTTTGAGGAACATGTGTGTGTTGAGTTGTCTTCCAAATTCACCAGATCTTAATCTGGTTAAGCATCTGTGGGATGTTCTGGACAAACAAGTCTGATCCATGGAGGCCCCACAACACAACTTACAGGACTTAAAGGATCTGCTGCTGACGTCTTGGTGCCAGATACCTCAGGATACCTTCAAAGGTCTTGTGGAGTCCATGCCTCGATGGATCAGAGCCATTTTGGTGGCAATATTAGGCAGGTTTTTTTTGGCTGATCTTATACTCATGCATGAAACTTCTAGAATCTCTCTCTTCATGGAGCCATTAGTTTTTTTGCTCTCACCTTATGGTAACTCACAGTAATTAGTTCCATCTTGCTTTCAGGAAATATGGTGTGATCACCCTGCTATACACAGACCGGCCCACAGATTCGCTGTGACAATGTACACTACCCACGTTCCATAAATATCAGGCCCACGACTACAGCAAGGCTGTGGCCGTGACCTCCATAGGTTTCCATGGCTACTCCTGCATTGTTTGTTGTGCCGCATCAGTTGTAGGTGAATAGTTTGCCATTTCTCCTTTATTGAAAAGAATGCATGTTATGTTCAGAGATTCTCTGGAAATTCGGTGTGTGGGCGCAGCACTGTTGAGTTTAGTCAAATTTCACATCCGTAATGTTGTCTGAACCGAGATGCACCCTCAGGGAAAGAGAGGACTGGAGATAAGGAAGGTGTTCAGTTGTAAGGTAACAGAGCTGCTTTCATGTATCAGGAGTTGATTTATGGCTCAGTGGGTGGCAGTGTGGCCCCCTGGCAATTTCTTGGCTTATGAGTGTGTAGTTTGCACATGTTTCCTCCAGACGGGTGTCCTCAAGGTTCTCCCAAAGTCCAAAGTCATGCGGTTAAGTTGATGCGACGTCCCTAAATTCCCTCTAATGTTTGTGCAAATGGATTGGCTCCCCATGCCCTGTCCCCAGGCTCACTGTCAACCTTTGAAAGCGAGATGGATAGATGATTTATGGCAATGGAAGTGACATATTTCATATGGGTTCTGAAGAAATGGTCCTTATTCTAGCACATCTAGGACATTGTTTTTATCAGCTCCTCCTGAGCTGTGTCTTTGAACAATATGGTTCTGTAGGCATGGTGACATTTAAACCCAGCACACAGCTCACCTCTTTGTATTGTGCCCTATTCATTAATCCTTTACAACTGAGAACCAACTGATCAGATTGAAATTGTTTTATTTTAAAAAAATCTGCTTTGTTTCAGAACAGAATTAATGGGTTGCATAACTTTCCCCCTGAAGTACAATGTACGGTGGAGAATAATGTCACAGGACAATGGACAAGTAGATCTTCGTTTCTTGGATACAGCAATTCCATTATACACTGCCTGGCCAAAAAAAGTAGCCATTTGAATTTTTCATTGGACCGCCTTTAGCTTTGACTATGGCACACATTTTTCATGGCATTGTTTCCACAGGCTTATGCAACATCTCACCCTTTATTTTCACCCAGTTTTGCATTAATTTCTCACCAAGATCCTGTATTAACAAGTGAGTTGAAGCTCCATGAAGCCTCCTTCAGCACATCCCAAAGACCTTCAGTGAGGTCAAGGTCACAACTCTGTGGTGACCAAGTCGTCCGTGAAAATGCTCCCTGAACCACTCTTTGACAATTCAAGCCCAATGAATTTTGGCATTCTTGTCCTGGAATATGCCCATGCCAATTGATGATGGATAGAGGTGTAACCTGGCCGTTCAGTAGATTCAGGTACTCAGCTGACTTCACTTTATTGCTGCATAACATTGCTGAGCTGTAAAATGATTCAGTCATTGGCTCCAAAGTATTTGCTGATATAAATTTAAATGACAACCTGTTTTTTGGCAGGACAGTGTAAGACGCTGGTTTATTTTGGGCTCTAGTGATGGGAAGACATGACACTTGGAAGCCCACAGAATGAGGGATTGCTGTATCCTGTCAATCACTGTCTACGTTTGCACAGTGAAAATCTATCAAGTAACGACTGGGAGAAGTAGGATTTGCCATCAGTCACTGACAGTACATGGAGATCCGCCATTGTATCAGAAGCCTCATTTTCTTAATCTGTTACATGTCTCAGTGATGTAACATGGAAGTGAAAGTTCCAGTACAGTTCTTGCCTAGAATTACAACATTTTAATTTATCCCAGATAATAAAACCAACTTGAGGTTTTCACCTATCAAGTCAATACTACCCCTCAGGCCAAATAATGTAAATCCCCATGCAAATATTTTTTGGGACTGTTTCTATCACATTTTGGATATTATCAATTGAATTAAGTAAGTGAAGGTGGGAAAACTCAGTTCTATTGTGTTTTCAGGCTGTAAAGTGACAAAATGTGATTTTTAGGACGGATAATTTTTTTCTATACACACTGTAGGCCGCGGGCAGCCTAGCATTAAGATACCGGCAGAATAAATCTGCTCTATCCACAATGAAAAGTCTGATGTCCTCACATGATGATACTCACAGCTGAATATTCTCCATAAACATAACCAAGAATTATACAGTCTATAAAAATCCTCTTTTGGTTATCCACGCAAAGTTTGGTCAGACCTGGAATGAACACAAAATGCCCCTTGAACTGTGAGGATCGCTTCAGTGACTCCTGGAATCGGGGTAAGCCTGTATTCAACCTTGGCAACAAAGAGATCGTTAAACCTCCCCGAGATCGAGGTCTTGTGTACTTATGTAAACGCCAGTCAGAAACCTGGTGATTAATCCTCCCCCACTGGTTATGTTCACACACCTGTACCCCATGGAGGGGGTAAGCTAACCAAAGGACTCTCGCCCCCCTGCGCTGATACAAAGCAGTTTTCATTTGAAAGGGTGCCAGAAGGTTTTGTATTAATGCCCCACACATCGCTCACCCACCGCACTTCATTATGTCTTGAACGGCATCTCCTCAGCCCTCGGGACTGAGCTGCGTGGGTGTAGCTGTAGTAACATCGGGGCTTTTTGACTCTGGAGAGCGCTGGCGGCTGGGAGCTGGCAGATCGTGCAGGTAGCCAGCATGATAACTGCAGTTGCTAAAAAAACAAAAGGGAGTGTTACCAGCTACAGAAGCCATATTGTATGTAGTGTTAAGTACATCATAGGAAACAAGTCTTCCTGACTCATAATTCTGGCCACACCCATTTTGCTTCCTCCTTGCAGCCACACCTCTTTCTTCCAATGTTACCATACCTATTTTTACTTCCTCTTTGTCTCCCTGTGATTCCCATTTGCTACCACACTCTTTTGTTCCCTCCTGTAGACACACCCCTCTGATTCCAAATTGTAGCCACACATGAGTGATGTCTTGTTAACTAAACCAGGCTCAGTTGTAGCCAGTTAAGTGATATTTATGGGGCCTCTGCCTTTGCTACTTCCCCTGTGGCTGTCCTAGTGCTAGTACATTGTGGGATTGGTTTGTCTTTCTTGCTCCAGGGCTTCTGGTCTCTGCACCCCACCACCCCAGGAGAACTGGTTTTCTGTTTTGCGAGAAAGTGGCTGAACACTGTGAATGTACACCAGACCTCAAGAAGGACACAGGCATTTCACATCCGAAACCTCTTCCCATCACCTGAAGTGAAATAAAACCCACCTCAGACTTGTGAACGGAGTCCCTGTTACCTGTGACCTGGGTGCAATCTGACCAATCAGATAAAAAATCAAAATTAGTAGGCAGAGGATAGGAAAACAGCATCTGGAGGCTGTTTAGACCTACAATTCCATGTAACCAAGAGCAAAACTGATTATTTGTGATATTATTTTAGGTAATTCATTTTACTCAGTCAAGTATTAGTTCATTAAAATCTCCACATATAAATGAACTATTCTGTAGTGGTAAGTTAATGTATTTTTTTCTCCAGACAAATATGCTTCTAATTTTGGATTTATTGCATTTATTTTGCCGTCACTAATTTTCAGGCTTCTGTTAATTTGAATTTCAACAGGCTAAAATTAGCATGGGCATATTATAGTAGGTATACGATCATTAATAATGATGAGTGAAATGGTTTTCTCTCAGCTTACTAACAAAGCGCTGTTAGTATACATCCATGTATCCATCCATTTACTGAAACCGCTTGTCCTATTCAGGGCTGTGGGGGGTCCGGAGCCAATTGGCACAAGGCAGGTAACAACCCAGGATGGGGCGCCAACCCATCACAGGGCACACTCACCTACATACACTTAAAGGCCATTTGGCAACTCCAGTCAGCATGTTTTTGGACTGTGGAGGGAAACTGGAGTACATGGAGGAAACCCCATGATGACACGGGGAGAACATGCAAATTCCACACACGAGAGCCCGGTGGAGACCCAGGTCCCAGAGGTGTGAGGTGACTGCTGAGCACTGCAGCACCAAGCCGCCCTCATCTGTGTATGTAATTTGTAATATCATCAATGAGTATGTAATATTATTGTCATTTATGAGTAAAATTACACAGCACACTAATTGTTGTCATGCTAAATATAGATTAGCATTCTAAAAGGAATGCAACAACAATCCCACAATGCACATATGTGGAGCTAACCTGGTGAGATGTGGTAAAAACGTGCCCAATACTGTACACACTGTGGCTCATCCCTCTTACAAATTCCCAGCAATCATTAGAATCGTCATTATCTGAGACTGAGATTTTGACGAACCACATAAACAGAACAAAATGATGCTTTGAACACAATAATTAAAGAAATGCTAGTAGAACTCTGGCATTATGGCACATATTCACGAGTATTATTTTTATGTTAAACAGAAAATCAATTTCCTTCCCAACCCAGATGTCTTCCCAGTGCCAGTCCTAGCCAATGTAGCACCCGAGGTGAGCATCACCGCCAACACCCCCCATCCAAGGCATAATATTTAATGAAAGTAGATAATGATTTCAGAATATTTCCTACTCAAATTTAATTTACGCTCCAGACTTGAATATCTCTGCTTCATCGTTTGCTTGGTCTTTTATTCCAGTACAATAAGGTTATTTAATACATTTTATTTTCTCAAATTGCTTCCTACCACAGAACAGAGAGTTTGCGGGTGATTGGTGACTCACTTGTTATTGTAATCCTGGGTAATTCTTTTCACATGTGCTGTTTGGGAACGAGTGGGGAGCAGCTTCAGACCTTTTCAGTTAGGTTTCGTATCTCCCCCCTGGCACGACACATGCCCTCCCACGGGTGTAAGGAAATGCAAATCGTAACATACACCACCCCCTCCCCTTCACCATCGCCACTGTTCGTTTTTTTTATCACTATTCAGTTCAGTATCTTCATTTTAAAACCGCTTTCTTCCTCTGAATACAGGGGTAATATGCTTTTTCACGCGCTAACCTATCTTGTTACAGAATTTAATCACCGTCATTGCAATGCGTTAGGCGAGGAGACAAAATTACTGCAATAAATTTTCCGTTGTTCTGAGAGTGACAGTAACGGGCTATAATGTATGCTTATTTATGATAATAATCCGCAAAAATAAAATGTAAATAAAAAATTGCATATTTCTTATACCTTGATTTCCTTCAATATATAAAAAATATATGTTTTTACGCAGCACCACAATCATATTTGGTTACAGGCTAGTTATTACTAGTTATCGGGTTTTCTGGGTTCGTCATCAATAAATTCAGTTTGACTTTGCCTTTAAGGCCGACCTACAGACTCAAAAAGCTTCATTAAACGTGCCGACAAGTGAGAAGAACGACCAGGCTGATGATGAAAGACTCTTAATGAACTGTGACGCTTTTTCATAGGTGTAGGCCCTACAACTTCTTCACTTCACCTGAATAACACACAAACTGCAAATGCTCTTAGCACAAGATGCGAGGCAGCCCCTCCAAGCGCAGGCGTGTAAACACGGAACAAGCCGTCTTTCTTGAATAAAGCGGCGTTGTTAGCTGCACTTAAGCAGATAAGGAGCCTCTCTGATGTGAAAGCTTGACCTTGTATTGACATGTAATTCCTAAACGGGTTCATAAGCAGGATGTTGCAAACCTGGCGAGGAACTTAACCTGACTTGCTCCTATATAAACAGCTGTTTAACTCGGTTTAGATAAATCTAACTTTCTTCGCATGAAAGTTTCGACTAAGAAACTACAGGCAAGTTCTGTAAAAGAGGGGTGATTAGCTGGTGAAAATTAGAAACCGGAAGGAGGTTGGTTTACAGCCCAAGAGGTATCCTACTCTTGTATGCTCAGGTCTTCATTATCAGGCATGTCCAAGTACTTTATTACCCATACTGCACAAATGCCCAATAAGTACTGATAACTGCAAAAGTAGTTTCATATCCGACTTTTAATGTTCTAAAATAAATATTTCCCGGCCCACAATCTAAATTGTCTGTAACACTCATTTCAAGGTTTTGATCCATTCCATTTAATCCAGTAATTTCTGCCTTCTCAACCTCATGACTAATTGGCCATTTTGCAGTAGGGGGAGGCGTGTCTGGGAGAGGAAGCAGATCCCGTAAAGAGAAATTCAGATGATTAGAGTGTTAACGATTTGGTCCCGTAGGACCTATTTTTGTGCAGAGCCATTGAGGCAGCGAGCTCTCCTCGTTCTATAACACAAAAGCCGACATATAACCAGAAATCTGCAAGCTCAAACCCCTATGAGAGTCACCGTTGTTGTGCATCAACATCTTCCCTCTCTTTGTAGTCATTAACATCTACTGTAAACAACTAATCGGCTCTTATTTCAGCACCCAAAGTTTATACACCCCACTTCCAAAGAAAGTTCAAGATTGTTTTTCATTTTCAGCCATTCTGGGATCAAATGAACTAGTGACTTTTTAATGATACCTTGCCTGAATATGGTGGCTCTTAAAATCTAATTGTGTGGGATGAGCTCCCCCTTCAGGTGATCCATCCACTCCACCGTAATTTCTCCTCATACAGAATTACAGTTATGTCATTCATTAATTTCCCAATACAGGCTTGGAGTAAGGGGACTATACCAGCAGGAATAGGACAACACTGCAGGCACACACTCACAAAAAATCACACATTGTGAACAATTTGCAATGAAGAATTTACCTTGCTGCACGTCTTTTAACCAGGGTTGACCCAACCTTTGTTGGCACCTGTTGGAGTCTAAACCTGAACAAACTCCGCCGGGTCCGTTGATGAGAAGAGATTCACGCTTAGAGTCGCTGGAGGTGTTGCAGGTCAACATGGTGTT
>JABFDZ020000001.1:50632091-50648696 GCA_019775955.2 Pollimyrus isidori
TGCCATGTCTGGACAACTTGGTGTGTGTGTGTTAACCAGCGAAAATGCGTTCAGCGGCTATTGAGAGGAGGGGAGCGGCCGTACAAGTGTGCGCGTGCAGGCAGGCACCCCAGCGCTGTAGTGGTGCTGTGTGAAGTGTGGCGAATGAGGCGAAAACCTGACTATTGGTATCAAGAATGGTATCTAATCACATACTAATTTTAATAATGGATTAGTATCCAAGTGCCCATTACTACCCCAGTGTCTCATTATTACAACTCCAGCCTCACCTATATCTTCCATTTCTGATCTTTCACGGTACATTTTTAGCGGTGCAGCAGTGAAAAACGTCCCCCCCTTAAACAGTTTCCAGCTGCACCACTTTCCAAATGTTGTGTAGGCTGTTTAAGCCGGTATTGCGGTATAAGAAAAATTCATATCATAACAATAATAACAGTTTCTGGTATGAACCGGTATACCACCCAACACCAGCTGTAGTTAGACTCAAACTGATATGACACCTATGGTCTGTGCCTTTGGTGATCTCCGGCTTTATAGACACCATTGACTCTGCCTGACATTTGCTGACCTTTATGAACCTGTTTCACCAGCAGAACCTCAGAGTGCTGGAGATGACACTAAGCTGGGCATCATCCCTAGCCAGACCAACACTGTCAGCAGGCTTGGAGGAACCTTCCTGCTTCCTGGACCCTGTCTCCCAGTCCAGGCTGGTCCCAGTGCCCTGGGGCTCGATCTCAGCCAGGGTTACTCGCAGAAGTATGGAGGTACATCAGGTGGAAGGGGTGGACAGCAGTCTCTTCAGCCATAATAGGCAAAACGGCAAGGTTTTTACTTATGTCTAATGACTAGACATCTATGGCAACCTTTGCATTTGCAACCATCATAGGTGAAGTGACTGACCTTAAACAGGGGGCTGGTGGAGTGGAGGTGTGTCTTTTAGCTCCTTCACTTAAGCTGGTGATGACGGTGACGATCACGTGCCTGTCTCTCCAGTGAGCCACCAGGTTCAGTCCTTCTACGGTGGCCGCATGACTGAGAGCAGGCTGCTGGAGGTGCGGAACGTCACTACGGAGGCCATCGACCACCTGCACCACTCGCTGGAGTCTTGCCCCGGGCCGGACAGCGAGGAGAAGGACCCGCGCGGCATCAAGGTACCGCAGATGGTTTCTATTTCCCAAAGAAAGAGGGAATCGCTAGCTTTTGTTCGCATTTGTCAACAGTGTGCTTCAGGGAATGTAATGCAAGCAAGGGAGCATAGTGCTGCTGGCACTTCCTTAAGGGAAATTACCGGCTCTCTTACTGTCTGCCATAAGCTTCATCCTTCGGCTTCCTGCACGGATACATGCTAACTTGTCTACTCTATTGGAATCTTATTCCGTTTTAAATCCCCTCCCCGAATCCTGTTTCTGTTTCCACTCAGGTGCCTTTACTCCCCCATCAGAGGCGTGCCCTGGCCTGGCTGCGCTGGAGGGAGACCCAGAAGCCCTGTGGAGGGATTCTGGGTAAATTCTGACAGATTTTAGTCTGTGCAGATGGTGCTGCTGAAGGTTGTTGGGTCCCGACGCTCTTCCACGGTTCTCACGCTGCCCTTCTTTCTTGCTATCATTCCCAGCGGATGACATGGGTTTGGGAAAAACTCTCACCATGATCGCACTCATTCTGGCCCGAAAGCAAAAGGAAAAGAAGGATGATAAACTACAAGAATGGATTTCCAAGAAAGGTAACACCCTGGATATGTCATTGCAATCACTGGTTTTTAGTTTTAGGTTAATTGTTATCTTGGTGCAGGACTCGCTCAGCCCTTTACTCCTTTCAAATGCGATTCACCCAGGGTGCTTTTCCACTGCAGCAGGTACTTTCCCTTTTACATTGATTTACAATCAAGCAATTTAGGATGGGATTTGCAAATGTGTTTATTGTCAATTTGATTATGCAAAAACCCTGCCTTGCAAACACAGAAAAACATCTGCCGTCCCACAAAAGCGTATGAACAACAATGATACATGAAGTAAAAAGAAAAAGCAATAATTTATGCATGGAAAAATGAAGAAACACAAGCTTTAATAACCTGGTTCGAATAACAGATTAAGCGAAATGTGAATGGCATGACAGGAAAAAACATGTATTTGCTATAATATACTATTTGAAAAATTTCTAATCTTACCCCGTGGTTTGGTTGCAATAAATAGCCTACTGGGATATTTATAAAGCCAAAACAAAAGAAAAATAGGAATAATTTAAACAGCACGCATAAAAATAGTTGATTGACTTGGAGAGTTCATGCAAAAGCACTGGAGGTAAACTTTAAACTGATTTTTAAAAATAGATAAAATCATAAAAAGGAAGTTATTAAAATGCAAAGCTTGGTAACTATTGCTTCCTATGAGTAGAAATGTCTTTATGAGACTTGAAACCTCTCCTGTCCCAGACGTATATTGTCTGGACTTTGGACAGTATGGAACAGTTCTCGACTCTGCTGACTCTTGTGGTCCCTGTGATGTGAGAATTGCATATGCATAACATATAATGTTCATTCTTAATATCGCACATCATCCAGGACTATATACTAGCCATTTTTCAAATTCAGTACAAAATACCTCACCATGCGTTGTGATGTCATTCAGCACCAGTACTATATTATGAAAATCAACGTGAGAAGTACAGTACCTGGTGCAGTGAAAAATACCTGTAGTTGTCATTTTCCTTTTCCTTTCTGTCAATTTGGGCAGATGGCATGGGTGTCCCCTGGTGACCTCTTGGCCCTAAGCAGCTGCTGAGGTCCCTTATGCCTTGGGCTGACCCTGTATTGACATTTTTTTTTTTTTCCCGGTTTGACGTCTGCCATCACAGACTCATCACTGGTTGCCTCACAGGGCACTTTGATCATTTGCCCCGCCTCCCTGGTCCACCACTGGAAGAATGAAATAGAGAAACGCGTGAAGAGAGGCCACCTGAGTGTGTACTTGTACCACGGGCCCAACCGCCAGCGGAGCACACGCATGTAAGAGCTACAGACCAACCTGTGCTCTCCAAGCCCCACTTGTTACTCCACGACGCCCTATTGCAGATGCAATACTCACCCCCCACCCGAAATCTTCAAGTCTTGCAGAACACGACGTGGTGGTTACCACCTACAGCCTGGTTTCCAAGGAGATTCCTGTCGAGAAGGAAGATCCACAGAAGCCCAGTCAGGATGTTGCAGATGAGGTCTGTATATAGGGGCCATTTAAGTTCCAGAACTCGTCTGATTTCTAAGATTAGAAGATCTTTCTGGACATTTAACATGAGGCGCTGTGTCCCTCCAGTGATAAACAGAAATGTTTTACTGCCATTTGCCTTCATTAAAATGAAATGAACAGCCCTGAGTCTCTCATTTACCCAGCCGGCCAAACTACCCCCGCTCATGCGTGTGGTCTGGGCCCGCGTGATTCTGGACGAGGCCCACAGCATCAAAAACCCCAAGGCACAGACCTCCATAGCTGTGTGCAGACTGCGGGCTCAGGCACGCTGGGCTGTCACTGGGACCCCAGTCCAGAACAACCTGCTGGACATGTACTCCTTGCTAAAGTAAGATTATCAATGGCTTTTGCTTCTCGCTCCTCCTGTCAGCCCCTGCGTAGGTGAGTTCATCAGCCGGTGGAAGTAAAGGTCCTTCTCATTCCAGGTTCCTGAGATGTTCTCCGTTTGACGAGTATAAGCTATGGAAGGCCCAGGTGGACAACGGCTCCAAGAGGGGTGGGGAGAGGCTGAACATCCTCACCCAGTCCCTTTTGTTGCGCCGAACCAAGGGCGAGCTGGATTCGGATGGCAAACCGCTGGTCAGCGAACAGTGACTGTTTACTCCGGCTGTAGCCATTAGCTTGCAAATGCTAAAGTTTTATTAATGCGTTCTTACTGAAGGTCGCTCTTCCGGATCGAGTCTGCGAAGTCCATCACTTAAAGCTGTCAGAAGATGAACAGGCTGTTTATGACGTTATCTTCACTCAATCTAAGTAGGATGTTGCTAAGTATCAGAGAGAAATGTATTCCATGGAACCCCATGTAAACGGCTGGCTAATATCAGGATTCTGCCTTGCTTTGGCCTTGCCTTACAGGTCAACCCTGCAGTCTTACCTCAAGAGGCACGAAAGGGATGATTCAACAGCAGAAGTCAAGACGAATCCCTTTCAGAAAGGTACATGTCAGTTTGGGGGGGGGCATCACATCACTTCTATATGTGATGCATTCTAAATGATTTAACAAAGGAAAAATTATAATAAGTCGGACCTTTTTAAATCCCGATATATGTTCATATGGAGAATGAAATTTACATCTTGCTGTGGAGTGCAGAGAGGTACCGACGTTTGATCCTCCCCTTCCCTCCTTCAGTGGCCCGTGAGTTTGGTGTCCCTCCAGATACTGTGGCTCCCTCACAGTCAGCCTCGGCCTCCAGCTCCAGTGCCGTGCACATCCTCTCCCTGCTGCTGCGGCTGAGACAGTGCTGCTGCCACCTGTCCCTGCTGAAGAAGGTCACATGATCACACAGTCGCACGTGGCTTTACTGTCCCGCTCCCTCGTCCCTCGATTAACAAGCAGGCCTCCCGTGCTGCCGCCCTGTCTCTCGCAGACCCTGGGTCAGTCAGAGCTGCAGGGAGACGGCATCGCACTGTCCCTGGAGGAGCAGCTAGGTACGCTGTCGCTCTCAGAGCCCACGCCCGACCCCGACCCCGAAGACATGGTGTCCCTGAACGGAAACCGCTTCCGCTCCAGCCTGTTTGAGGACACCAGCTGTAGCACCAAGGTCAGGCTCTCCACCCGTCGCCGTCCGCTCTGCTTCCCCTCACTTTCTCCTACGCCGCTTGAGGCTCTCGACCCCTCGCTTTCTCATACAGCGTTTGATGTCTTTTTTTTTTCCCCTTCAGATTGCTGCTATTCTGTCAGAGCTCAGGAAAATAAGGGAAGCTCACAGTGCCCAGAAATGGTATGGTTTTTTTAATTCTATTAAAATTTATGAAGAGGATTCAGTCTGTACTTTGAATGCCATTATTGTGGGGGGAAATAAAGTATTTTCTTGTGGCTGTGGTGGAGGATAGCCTTCCGGACCCGTCACCAACCTTTTACCACAGAGTGTGGTATTAATTCACTGGGAGGGGCTTATAGTTGACTGTGATTGGCTGATGCAGGCATGCCCCTTCTCTGTATTTTTAGAACAGCGTGTCTGTCAGCTGATAGCTCCCATCCATGTTAGTGTAGCGATGCCTGACGCTCCTACTCCGCCCCCCCCCCCCCCAGTGTGATCGTGTCCCAGTGGACCAGCATGCTGCACATAGTGGCTGTTCATCTGCGGGAGCTCGGCCTGCGGTTCGCCGTCATAGATGGGACGGTCAGCCCCAAGCGCCGCATGGATTTGGTGGAGGAGTTTAACAATGAGCCCAAGGGGCCACAGGTACCAACCTGCCCATGTGCCCGTTCCGTGCTCAGGGTGTTTTGGTGGCATGGTTAGGGTGGTAGTGAAAGCCACCACTGTCCTCTGGTATATCAGGTCACTATAGCAGGTCCAGATTACCTGTGTCACAGCAAGACTCTTTGTGAACTGAGTCAATATCTTTCAAATCCCCAGAGAGCCTGAAATAAACTTTGATACGGTTTCTCCTTTGTGACAGAGGCACCGGGGGCATTACCTCTGAAAGGTCCTGTGTGTTGCAGGCTTAACGATTTCCTTGAATTTCCACCACAGGTGATGCTGGTTTCGCTCTGTGCTGGAGGTGTAGGGATTAACCTGGTTGGTGGGAATCACCTTTTCCTCATGGACATGCATTGGTGAGACTCATACTGTCTTTTTTCAGACTTGCCATTAGACAGCATCTCCTGAGGTAGTTTTGAATGTATTTAGTAGATACTGGAAAATCAGTTCTATTGGACCAAAGTAACATAGCCGTAGTGGAGAGATCAGGAAAACTAGTTTGGTTCTAACTGAGCATCAACAGTAAGCCCCCAGCACCAAAGATCTCTCTCTTCACGTCTTCCCTGTGTTCAGGAACCCGGCCTTGGAAGACCAAGCCTGTGACCGCATCTACAGGGTGGGCCAGACCCGAAACGTTACCATTCACAGGTAAGGAGAACAGAGTAACTCACTGCAGGAAGCCTCACCCCCTGGGTTTAAGACTTCCTGTACATCAGGAAACTATTCCCAGTTCACAGCTGAAGCTAAGTATGTAATATTTAAATCGGTCTGAACCTTGTGGTGAAATGCTTGTTCTTATGATCTTCATGTAATGTTCCTTCCCCAAGGTTTGTTTGTGGAGGCACTGTGGAGGAAAAGATATCCTCCCTTCAAGAGAAGAAGAAAGAGCTGGCAAAGAAGGTGCTATCAGGCACAAGCGACTCCTTCACCAAACTCTCGCTGGCTGACCTCAGAGTTATCTTTGGAGTTTGAGCAAATGAAAGTGCTGGACACACTACAGATGTTCCTGGACCATGTTAGGGGACAGGTGCAGAAAGACAGCATCTTCACAGATCTGCAAAAAATATATCTGCACTTGTAAATAACTTGGTCCCCTTTTATGAATTTCCATAAAAAACACTACGTTGTTTTTGTAGCGCCATCTCTGGTGGAAATGACTAATCTAATGTGTGATTTCATGGTTGATGCTACAGCCTGAAAGCAGTTCCTTTACAATCGGATTCAGCATGTATATTATACGTTAACCATGGTATGGTTATGTTTTTGCTATTTGTCATGAGCTGAGAGTTCTGGTATAAGTTGTACCGGTTTTAATGTACAATAATTTCAGCTTGTATATATGTTTTATGTGTTAACGTATTTTAAGACAGAGGTGGCGTTTGCATGAAGCTTGTGAACAATTACCGTGTTAAATGTTGCTGTTTTAATAAATTTTTCAGTAATATAAAAAATGCCATAGTCACTAGTTTGGTTTCTAATAAGAATAATATATAATCAATCTCTTTGTTAATATCTATGTACCGAGCCGTAGCTCTCATTTCTTCGGAGACCCACCTTAGTATTTCGAAGCCTGTAGCATCTTTCCTCTTGCTGACGCGTGATGTCAGTATTGTTCTGAAAAGCAGCCGCTCCAAAATAGGACCTGGGAAATAACTCAGTGTTTTATCTCATTAGCTTTTCTACAAGAAGGGTGAGAATTATTCCCTATCTGCTAATTATCACAAGGTATAAATCGTTTAGAAAAACGTTACTATGCAATTTCCGTTAAAATAGCCTAAAGTCTCCCGATATTTCCATTCATGTCAAACTTAATTTTTCATGTCCCGGATTCCGAGGCTTTCGTATGCTGTTTATTTACTTAACATATGTCAAATCATCCCAAATTCGTAGAATAAATTGGCTGCTGTGTGGGAAAATGATGTTTAGAACAGCCTTTGCTGATGCTGGATTAGTGCTTTGCTAGGCTGGTGGGTCCTCCTGTCACACGTCAGAGCCTTGATTGTTGGCACAAAAACTTCATCTCAGAATAATAATGATCCTGGATGCCATCGAAGTGCCCGTAAAATAACCTGGAACAAATTTAACACTATTCCCTCTTCATTCATTAAATCCTTCCAGGAAGTTCGTTTGCCTCCTCATTGCATCATGGTTTGTATGACTGGTATTATGGACCTGCCTATAGGTGCATCAGCCCTACGTCAGTGGAAACCCTGTCCACAGCGTGCGCATATTTTCAAGCTGTTTTTAAAACTTTCACTAGCAAGGGTGGCGCTGGTTCAAACAACGTAGTTGCATTAAAAGCATAAGTTAAATTGAAAATCTGTACAAACAGCCCCGCTGGACGTTCCAGCATGGAAATACTGCTCAGTATATATATGCAAAATACACCCGGCGAGATAATAATCCAGGATCGGAAACCTTGAAGTCTCTCGCAATTATAAACATCTAGCGACTTGTTTGATTCTGTGTACTTGGACTCTTGGATCTATACTGATTCTAAAAACTATAATGCTAATCATATTCAACAGATTGCACCAAATCGCGACTACGGGTTGTTTTTTTTTTTGCGCGTAGGTTTCTTGAATTAATTCAAACATCTCAGAAAACTGAACTTCATGACAGCTCTTCCTTTTCCCTCGCTACGGGGAGGGGTTCGCAGAGGAGGCGGTTTCTCACAAAGGACTGGGAAATAAAATACCGCTTTCCACCACCAGATCGAGGGAATCATATTCTGATTTCTTAGATCATGCATTCAAATAAAGGTGTATGAAATATATAGGAAAATGCGTTTTTATTTATGTTTTAGGAAGTATCCATAATAATGTATTTTAGTTTTCATCAGGACCACTAGCCTTATTTAAAAGCTGATTCTTGGGTCCATCAGCTGTGCTCTTCATTGGTTACCGAAGAAGGTACTTCCTGAAATGCCAGCAAACTTCTACGTTTTAGGTTGGCCAGATTAGCATACAGTGTCTGTTTGAAGAGGACATCATGGCATCACATACAGGGCTGGCTTGTTTGCTAAATTTGTTCTCTTGACATTTTGTGAGGTCATGATTCTTTTCCTGGACACCATTACTGACAATTTGTCTCACCAACCGTCAAAGATCAAACAGGAAACAGTCTTTATAATATTCCCTTATCAGGAACCCATCATATCCTCATAATAATTATATTCTGACAGGACCATATTATTAATATCTGACAGATTCTGTAACCTCCTGAGGCCCCACCCATTCATTTATGTCCATTGTAGTGGACATTCTATTTTTGCTTTTATCTTTTCACTGGTGTTAGGAAACATGGCATGCTCTGAAATTAAAAATAAAATTGAAAGAATCTAAATTGTAAGATGTCTTATTTCCTCCAAAGACAAATAACCTACAATTGAAGTACACTTTTTTCCTTGGGTCTCAGGAAGATATGCATCATAGTTCCAAATGATGACCAATGTGTCTGCTTTAAGATTAGGACTGTACAGGTCATAGTTTAAAAAAAAATCTGCAAACTATGGATGGATTCTGGATTCTGGCCTTCCAAGACCGGAATTGGGGAACCCTGTTCTAGGGACTCCTTTCAGTTTAGACACACTCATCCTATAATTATTACCAGGTCAAGACACATGGATCATTGATGTCACGTTCTCTGCTACATTCTGTATTTCATAGCAGCAGACACACTGCCTTTTTTTTTTTTAGCAGACACACTACTGGCATATTCTGTTCTGTATTATTGTAATGCTTTATCCAGCGCGCCCTGATACATCATAACGAATCTATCAGACTTCTTGATATTGTCTTGATTTTACGGTGGTCAGCATAGTTTTCAAAAAGCATCGCCCTCCCTCATTGTTAATTTGTGATACTAATGGACACCTCTCCGTGTGTGAGACATTTACCCCTCACGGACTGACAATGACATACTGAAAATAAATTTGCATTCTGTGTTTGCAATCACGGGTAAAACAGGTAACAGATTTATTAAGGACGCTATAATGCAAAGATATATGCAAAGCCTACGTACAGCATCATGTTGAAATGAACATTTCATTTATTAACATTGACATTTCAAATATTTTGGAAGAATCCACTCAAAGGAGATAAGGCCGGAAACTTTTTGCAAAGAAAGTTCTGGTCTGACCGCCGCGACCCTCCTCAAGTCGTGGACGGTTGGATAGATTCTGGAAAATACTACATTACAGTTGTAAGACTAGGGTGTTACAGTACTTACTATATGTAAATTATGGTGCCTGAATTATTAATAATCCATTCATTTTAAAATCCGTTACCACGATGCACTGCACCAGCGAATTAATGGCATCGCTAAATTGCGGGATTACCGCGTGACCATGATTGCTTCGCCTATTATTCGCATACAGCTCCGGGCGCTTGTAGCTTTGCTAGCACAGGGACAGCTTTGAGTTTGAGAATTGAGTGACGCTCCCTTAAGTTGTCGACGCCCGGAGCTTGATGGGATACCGGAGGACCGAAAGGAGGAGGAGCCGTGACTGCAGTTAAAACAGCAACTCGAGAGGAGGATTTAACTGCCTCCCCTCCACGAGCCGGCCGACGGACAATGGAGTGCGAAACGCATATACGCGGCGCCGGGGTTATGTGACGACTTTTGCGGAGGCCCGGGCCATCGTTCCAATTGGCTGTGTTTTCTTTTTTTAACTTTCTTGTATGGCCCCGGGAAGGAACTGAGGTGATGCCGAGGCGAGGCAGAAGCTGGCAGTCCATCGCGGCCGCCGCCGTTAACTAGATGCCTGCACTCGGAATCGGTAAGTCGGCTCACGAGTGTCCGCCTCACACCGGCGCTTAATCGCCTTCGGGGGCAATGAATAAATAAATCAAAGTCTAATACGTGGGTGTGGGGGAGGTATCAGTAGGGTGAAAATTATATAAGCAGTCCCGCAGCTGCGTCGCTGTTGAATCTGGTGATCTGGTGACCGGTTAAGGGTGGGGGGGATCCCGGGTTAAGGCGCCGCCGACGTAGAATCGAGGCCCGTTTTTCAGTAAACACCAACAGCACTGTTCCGTTTTGCGGGGCGTCGATCAGCTGGTTTTAGGGCGACTGTCCAGTTAATCTGGTTTGCTGAAAACTTTGCCCCTTGCCCAGAAAGCGACCCCGAGCCTGTCAGCGGGGTGGGGGCGTGTTTATTTCCAATTTGGTTGTGTCGTGTGCTTGACTAATTAAAAGTACACATTTAATTACCTGGTGTATGTATGCACATTAGTTTGTTGGGGGAGAACGGTTAAATCATAAGCACTCCCCGATAAACCTGGATCCGTTGCTTTTGAAGGAAATGCACTAATGCTTTCAGACCACCGTTAAATCGGGGATAGCAGATACGTGAGATTTTGGGAGGTTATCTGTAAAACACATCGTCGTGATAAGGGGTACGTCCCCCCGCGCACACAAATCGCTCGAATGGGTTAAACCGTGCAGACGACTCGGTTTTTCTGGTTTGGGTAGTTAAACACGTGTTACCCGTTAGCACTGTGTGCGCAGGTAAGGGAAGCCGTGCTTAATCAAAAAATCATTCACCACTTCACTAGATATGTTAATAGGGGTTCTACTTGTAGTTTTGTGGAGGTGTTTTTTTTATAATGTAATTTGGTTAGCGGACAATAAGCGGTTGAGGCGATTTATTTTGACACTGCTATGGCAACGTTATGCATTACAGTTTGTTTGCAGAATGAATGAGTAGCAATCTTTAAATGCCCTTCGTTTTTTGTAATGCATATGCCTGGGTTTTCTTCTTTTCTTCAGGATATAACGACCTGAGATTTGTAATGACCGCACTCCTGAGCAGTCACCAGATAACCTTAAGGCTGGAGCCCCTGCTGTAGGAATGAGAGAAGGCAGCGGATGAAACTGTACCGGCTTCGTGTCGTCTTGTACCCAATCGTCACTAAATCATGACCACCCCAGCTCTTCTGCCGCTGTCAGGACGCAGGATCCCAACCCTCCCGCCTGGGGCGTCTTCCTTCTCACATCACCGGGCCACACTGCGGCTCTCTGAGAAGTTCATTCTCCTCCTCATTCTCAGTGCCTTTGTTACCTTGTGTTTTGGGGCGTTCTTCTTCCTGCCGGACAGCTCCAAGCATAAGCGGTTCGACCTGGGCTTGGAGGATGTGCTCATCCCGCACATCGAACCCAACAAGGAGTCCCGGCTGCCTGGCGTGCCCATCATCCATGGACAAGGTGCTCATGATGAGCATCGACACAGGTAGGGGTCCAGTGGGTCGCCCCCACTCAGTGAATCCCTTTGTCCAGCACGTTCTGTCAGTGAATGGGTGTTTCTGTGAGCCGCTTACTGACAATGGTGAGTAACTATCAGTGATGGCTGTGGGATAGTCATCAGTTGTGGGGTGTGTGGCTCATAATCATTTATCCATCCTTCCATATATTCATCTTCTGACAACTTATTCTGGTCAGGGGTGTGACATTTTGTTTTGTTTATGCACCCCCTACAGTATTTGTAGTTCAACCTATCTGGTTTGGTTGTGTCTGTTTTTGTGCTGACGCTGTCTGTCATGAAGACAGTCAGACTGACATGTTGTGGAATGCCCTCATTTTAGTACAGAGGTCTACATGAGCTCTGCTGAAAGTTCCAGTGCTAGGTCAAGTCAGACCTTAACTGATGGGCGTTCAACCATCAGCACCCTCCACGGTCGTCTCACGTGGCAATGAGCTAGTGCTCTAAGTATGTAGGTTGGGGGGTGTGGGGACTTAGCTGCAGAACCTCGCTTTTACTGTGCTGTTTTCTTCAGAGGTGTCTGTAAAGTATCTGCTTTCCCCCCCCCAAACAGCTGTACAATTTTTAAGATAAACATTTATGATGGCAAATTAAAAAAAAAAAAGTGACAGAATGTCTCTCTCCAAATAGCCAAATTAATTTGGTGCAGAACAGTGTTTCTTTTCAAGGCAACGGATGTTTTTACTCTCCGTTGATGGAAGCTGACACTATTTACAGTGTTAACAGGAAAATTAGCTTTTGTGGCTGTTTTGGACAAATACTTATTTCCAATTTCATGTTTCATCATTTTAAATTGCATGGTGCCAGCCTTCACCTTACTTTAGCGTTAAGCTTTTGATGGACGATGACTGATAATTTAGGCCAGTGTTTTGTACCAAATGCGCATAATTACTAGCGTTACATAACAAACTGAGACTAACGACTTAAGGGGTCAGATTCATGATGCATTGTGTTAGCTGCAGATATAGATTTTAAAATGGATACTGCCTTAAACTCATTAATGCAACAAGCCAAACTGCTGTTGTGATAGTTCTTTGTGGGTCTAGTGAATGGTAGTTCTGTGACCTCATATCTCCGAGGCTGTGCAATTGAATTCCAGCTATGAGTATGAACTACGCATGTTCCTCTGGATTTTGTGGTTTCTCTGGCTCCAAAATTTATGCCCTGTGATGGGTGGGCATCCTTTCTCTGTGCCCTGTGTTTCCTCCAGGGCCGTGTAACATGTTGCTAGGTAAACTATCCTGATAAAAGGAGTGTGATGCTGTGTGTTCTTGATATATGTATTGATTGCATAGTAAATAAGTTGACCCAGCAAAGGGTGCCCTTTGTCATCCAAACGCGGAGTGGTACAGTTCCGCCTTGGAGATTTCTTAAACATGATAGCTAGTTGGAGACAAATTGATAATAGCAAAAAAAAGTGTTTATTTTTTTAAGTAGTTCATTATCTTGATTTACTCTGCAGGTGTTGTTCCTCTTCCCCCCCCACCTTGTGCAACATCTGCAGGGTATGGCCACATACTGAGCATTTAGAGAATTTGTCTTGTAGCATTTGAACACAGGAGAAAGTGTTCAGTCAGATCCTGACATACTGCAGCCTCCAGCCATTGTCTCGTGCCTATCATACAGCAGCACCGTGACCTGATGGTCCTGTTGGACCGAATTATTTCTTTTTTTGCATTAGGTGAAAAGCAACTAAGAGATTCTTTGGAGGACGGAAGTTGTTCAGATGGATCCAGTTTGTGATAGTGGACTCTCCTCCTGTGGTGTATCGCTTCTTTGATAAATCATTTGTAACTAGTAAAACTGGCCTCTGACAGCACATTAGAGATGCACCGATTTGATTGTTGGATCGGTATTTGCACCAATCCAGACTTATTTTACAGATTTGTTATGGACTACAAGGTGGGCGATGCATCTTTTTTTTTTTTTTTTTTTTGATCGATTTAATTCGAATTTGCAGTTCTGGTTTTTATTAATCGATTTTATCACGCATTTTACACGCGAGCACCAAAAGCGATACTAATGCAACGCACTATTCTTCATAGGTAAATTAGAGCGGCACCCAAACACTGTAGCAGATTCACAGACAATCTCCCAGCGAAATGAAAATAGCCGCAGCATCAGCACAACATCCAAAGTTAACTAAGCAACCACCCCTACACACATTCAAACTGTGTGCCGTATGATAAGAATGGGGCGCGGTGGAAGGCAAATGCTCTCGCCATGTGTATTGCAAAAGACATGGTGCCCATACATACTGTGGAAAAGCCAGGATTCATTAACATGCTAAAAGTTTTTACAAGTTTCTAAAAGTGTTTACAATGGTGTCATCTTACTTACAAGCATCTTTTTTGACTTGTCAGACTGCACTTTAACCCTAAAGTAAAAAAATTAAAAATAAATGGTTCAAAACAAGTTAACTTTATTTGTCAGTTGAGTAGGGGAGGGGAAAATCGATTAAAATCAAATTGGATGTATTGTGAATTATTTTTAGGCCGTGTTGCCCAGCTCTAGCTATAAGTGACCGAACCACGTCCGATTAATTTAGTTTTTAGCCGTCTCTAAAAATATGTACAATCCGTCACTCGAGCACTTTCCATCAAGCTGAACACTAATGTTGCCGCCTGCTCAGTGGATGTAAACGCAGTAACGTCCACCTGCTATGGGTGGATGAAATTACCCAAAATTGTCGTGTTTTTTTTTCACTCTTTGGATGGCGATGGTATTCTATCACAGTATTACATTTGTCCAAGTTTTGGGAGGAGTAGTATGTACTGTCCCTTTATGTAGCTAAATGCAAAAAAATATGAAGAGCTCTTTTCCAAAATGACAAATCCATTATGATAGTTTTCAGGAAAATTATTTTTTTTTTACCTAGACCCACACATTTTTATTTAATTTATCCTGTTAAAATGGTTTGTTGGCTCAGTCTGAACATGTTGAACAATGTTTGTTAAATCAAACAATGGTATTGTTGATTATAAATTCAAAGTTTTTTTTTCAAAACACTATAAATCCATCCATTCTTTTCCAAAATGTCATAAATCCATCTATTTATTTCCAAAAAGTTGATTGTTTATAATGTGGTTATGTGTGAACATGCAACATATGACATTAAGGACTCATCATATAATAAATGAATATAAATCAAAATAAGTGCAAATGCATTAAAATACATTAAAATGGTAACTAACTAAATACTACAATAAAATAAATATCGTCAATTTCACGTTTCGATATCATCCACCACGTAAAAAAAAATCCGGTAACAGCTTCTCGGTTTGACAGAAACCGGTGGCAGCAGCCTTGTGTTGACATCCCACAGTAGGTATTAACGCTCCGCCTGAGAGACGAATCTTCTTTTTTTTGTGGTTTTCTTTGTCCAGTTGGCATTTTCTACCTCCAGCTTTAGGTCTTACTGGCTCATTGATGCTATCAAAAGGGTTTAAAGCATTCATTTTGAAGAGGACACTAAACAAGATCGCAACAAAACCATCGCCTCAGAGCGCTGGCTAAGGTTAAGTCACACGCTCACCGAATTCTGATTCTGGTCGAGAGTACATATCGCATTTTCACAAAAAAAAAAAAATAGGTACGGCGCTGATTGCACTTTGGAAAGAAACGCCATCTTGCAGTACCTTTTAAACAAGGGAATATAGCGATTTGACAATGTTGATGGAGCAGTAAATAGGGTCAGTGCACAGCAAAATGGCATAAGACTTTTTTTTTAATTGCCGTTTATTACGTTTTGGAAAAGAACTCTTCATACAAGTATACTTCAATCACTATTACATTTGGGTATGGGTGAAAAGGTATAAAGTAACATAGTATTCACTTTGTAATTGTCAGAGTAAAAACACAAAGTGAATGATAAGCCATTTCAGCCAAAAACGGCATTTTATAATTGCTTTGAAATTAAGTGCTGAGTTGCCGACTTTGGTCAGCTGGCTGGAGTGAGATTTTCAACTTAAGACAAGTCTGCACACGCATTTACATGTATGTAACAGTTTCATTACCTTGTAAATAGTCTGTAGGGTGTGTGAACTATCCCATCACACTTGATGTTGCTAATTTTAGGTTTATAATGGAATAATTATAGATTTGACATGAGATTTCCTGTGTGCATATGTCTGAAAGTGTCTCACGCCAGATGCATGAGAGTTGGTAACCCTGAAAATTTTACGTTTTTCACCTGAGTTTATTTGTATAAAAACATTTTTTTATAGAGTTGTTTAAAAAATAAACTTTGAACATGAAATCACCAATAAACTACATTCACTTCTTCCACATTTTATAAAAAACGTACTGAAAAGCTTTACAGTTTCAGGGCAGAGCAGCCACTCCGGTACTGTAGGAACATTACCGCTTTTTGGTTGGGAATGTTAACACCAAATAACACCATGATTTAGTGAATGTTTTACTTTTTAATTTTCTACAATACAGATATGTAACCAGTGGTGTTGGGTGGTATACCGGTTCATAACGAAAACAGTTTTTTTAAAATTATTGTTATGATATGAATTTTTCTTATACCCCAATACTGGTTTAAACAGCCTACACGACGTTCGGAACGTGGTGCAACTGGAAACTGTCAAGTTCCTTTTCCACTGCTGCAAATGGAAGATATAGGTGAGGCTGGAGTTGTAATAATGAGGTAGTAATGGGCACTTGGATACTAATCCATTATTAAAATTAGTATGTGATTAGATACTCATTTTCAACATTCTTGATACCAATAGTGAGGTTTTCGCCCCATTCGCCACACTTCACACAGCACCACTACAGCGTTGGGGTGCCTGCCTGCACGCGCACACTTGTACGGTCGCTCCCCTCCTCTCAATAGCCGCTGAACGCATTTTCGCTGGTTAACACACACACACCAAGTTGTCCAGACATGGCA
>JABFDZ020000001.1:50688364-50701903 GCA_019775955.2 Pollimyrus isidori
AGCGGGCCATAAATAACACATTATGAGATCGAAGCTGCGGGCCGTATGAAATCTGGCCGAGGGCCGTGATTGGCCCGTGGGCCGGACTTTGGACACCCCTGCCATAGAGGCAGCTTATTGGAGACGGAGGTCAGCCAACCCTAATGCTGCTCACCCCTAGTTGCATTTTGGGAACAGCAGAAATAGACCCGGAAATTATTTCTTGGAAAGTGAATTTTTCAAGAGGCATGAGTATCATGATAAATAATGAGTTAACAGAATGCCAAAGGATATGGATTAAATATCTATGGCTTCTCACTGTCATATCGGCCCGATTCTCAAAGGCTGGGAGCTGCTTTGGTTTCGTTTCAGCCTTCACCGGCATCATTACAGTAATCATTTGGACAGGCGGCCCACCTGGCATTCCTAGGAGCACTTCAGTGGTGATATGAAATGTATGTTCAAAGCAGTCGTGCTCCTGTGGTCCAGCCCCTCCCCATTCTGAAGACATGCTGGCCCCTCTCTCTCATCCATCCAGATCATCGCATCACCAATCCCAGAATAGCTCTGTCCTGCACAGAGCACCTTCCAAACCTACCAAAGCTCTTGTGAGAGGTTTCAACAGCCGTGAGGGAGGGCAGGATACTGATTCAAACACCTATTACCAGTCCAGCCAGTTTGAATTGAATGATAAGTGACTGTTCAAGTGAATTCAAGGAAGTTTCCACTCTGCTCGCTTCACAGCAAATTTAATTTCTGAAGGCCTGCTGTGGTTCTGTCTATAGCCAGTGGTGTTGCCTATACTGTGGATCCTTCCATAGTCTTTGGAATACAGGTGTATATGCAGGACTCCATTCTGATTTTATTTAGTTAGTAGCTGGTGCTTTCTAATTGTGATTTATAGCTTCTGGGTTTTTGACTGGTTTGTCCTTCTCTTTGTTTTCTTTCTGGGCATTGGAGAATCTGGGCCCAGGCTGGGGAACCTGGATGTGGACCAGCTTACTGTTTGGCATTTCTGGAAAAAACTATATACTGTGCCCTTTTCAGTAGGAGATGAAATTCTTTTACTTCCTTTGAACACCCAGCTATGAACCAAAGAGTGTATTATGTAAAGAGCAAAGCATTTTACTCTTGAAAATGTGGACTTTATAGAATATATTGGATGGGGAGATTTTTTTTATATATATGTGCCTTCACAGACTGGACAATTAACCAGTTCTCACTGCTTTACGTGATATTCGGGAGAGAGAGCATATTACGCATCGGAACTGCCTGGGATACAAATGTCATGCATGTAACTAAATTCTTCAGCTAATAAGGGCAAAGTTGTATTGTCACGGAGGCGGTTACAGTTTGTGCAGCTGGTTGAGAGGTCGCAATGCATCTAACCGTAATGCATTCCATCAGGATCAGAATGCATTGCTTTAAGCCAGCACTGTAAGCAAGTCAAACGCATCCAAGGACCAGACTGGGGAAACAAACTGAAACGCAGACTTAATAGAGAGGACTAACGACAACAACCAGAAACAGCTGATCACATGGGGATCCCACACGAGGTTAACGAGGGGGTGTGGCACACGGAACGAGCGGACGATAAGGACAGGGGTAATGTTGGTATAAGATCTTTATCATTTTGGAAGGCATTAAGAAAAAAAATGCTGCTCTTGTTTTATCCGATTCATTTTGTGAATGCTATAAAAAAAAAATACATATTTAGGTGTCATTTTGGTGGACCGGGAACCAATTAATTGGTTTTCCTTTATTTCTTATGGGAAAAATTTAATCAGAACTTAAACTTTTTAGGATTCGATCCAGAGTTCGGAACAGGTTCGAGAACTGAGGTACCACTGTATATATGGAATGCGTAATATGTATTTCTTTGGCACTAATTGTAATTCTAGTCATAAGAAAGAGGGAAGATGATGCATTATTCATTAGGCAGGTACTGTAGCAGGTGTGCTGTGTGGAGGTTGATGGTTCAGTGGGATTTAGCTTTTGTACCTCTTGATCTTAACCGGCATTTTTGCAGTAAAGCAGCTAAATTTATGTTGTTGGTTGCTTTGGATGAAGGTGTCTGTTCGTTTAGTGTGTATCAGCAATTTCACCCCTGGTAAGGCCAGTGCTGGAGTTGAGCTCTTTTGCTGGCCTTTGCTTCTGGCTTCTGGCTCTGTAGTGTTTCTCTGCCCAAAGCAACTGGTTTTATCCAGACTCCTTGTCCAGGATCTTGTTTTTTCAGTCGGCCATGGCTTGTTTTAGCATGTGGACCATTTTCACAATTCATAATCCGAGATGAAAAATTCCAAAGGTGTCGTGGATTAGGACCTCTTTATTTCACTGCCTGCAAGTTCACCTTGAGTGTGTTCAGTCCCTGGCCATTGTGTTTTAAATGCCCTTTCAACCCGATAAAGGTCAGATGAGTACCATTAAACCAGCAGGTTGTTGCTGTCCCAAACTGGGGTGGAGCGCCCTCACCAGTGGTACAGAGAATTAGTCATTTATTAGCATTATTAGTTTATGAAAACACTTCATTAGTCACCATAACCCTCCATGTCCTATAGCCATCATAAAAAATGTTACTGGTATCTTGCATTGCTGCAGAAAGACCGTAAACACTGCACTGCACGCTGTTTAGAGCTGAGAGTAGGTTTTAAAATATGCCATGTTGGAGTCACAGTGGGGTGAAATGTTTGAATGAGCCCGGGAGCTGTGTGCATTTTGCTTGATGGATCTGAGGGGAAGAAGCAGAGGAATTCAGGTAACTGTGGGAACGCAATAATGACGCTTCAATTCCTTGCATGTTTCCTTTCGTAGTCCACATATGCAGTTTAGATGTAGTGGTGCTTGTATGTTCCCCCTGTAATGGTTCCCATGTAGGATATCTTCTACCTGTTGCCTGTGCTTTCCAGTATAGCAGTTTCTGCACTACGCAGCTATCATTAAGAAAAGAACCAGGGTCTGCTGTGTTCTGTTTTTGTGCAACAAACAGAAACTTCTACAGAGAATGAGTCATAAATTACAGCTGTGAAAAATGGGCTTGCACACACCATCGCCTTTGGCTTGGTTGTCATTTTTAAATAATGAAGAAACTGTTAAACAGAATGTCTGTTTTAAAGTTATCAAAGCCAGCTGAGTGTTAAAAAATGGACACCTTTTGCAGATGATGAAGCATGCGTGGGGCAGTTACCGGCAGTATGGCTGGGGACACAACGAGCTGAAGCCCCTCGCCAAGAAGGGACATTCCACCAACATCTTTGGTGAGTGAGGGGAATGACCCCAACGCCACCTCAACCCTACACCCCGGATTCTTCCAAACCATTATGGTTTTTCCCTCATCATCATCAGGGTTCCCTGTTGTTCAGTTCAGGCCATTAGGTTTAATGTTTTGAAGTCTTCAGTGTCTCTCACTGTACACCCGTTTTTTATCAGTCAGCTGTATGCTCTTATATACTTTGATTTGACTTTTATTTAAACCTTAATTATGATTATGATTATCTGGATTGTCCAAGTGTTTTTAAGCAAAATAAGAAAAAAAAAACATCAAAGAACGTTTTGTGGTGATCACACATGGTGTGGAGAAATAGATGTGCTTTGGTAGTGAGAATGGTTTGGTTTGTCCCGAGGTAAAATAGAATGGCTAAGGTTTAATTACGAATTTGAGGGCATCGGCTCTTTGGTGCAGCTGCATTTTTCCTTCATTTTTCAGATAAAAAGCTTTCAAAGGGCACAGTTTCTTCCACAGCTGATTAAACAGGCAAGACAAACAGTGATGAAATGTATCATCATGCAGGACAATGAACAAGTTTGGCTAATCTCACACCTCTGCTTCTCATATCCACTGATAATATCATCCTGTATGTTTTCAATTACGGGATGTCAGAAAGATACTTATTAAAGCCTAAATGTAGAAACTGCTAACCCATCTGTGACTTTGGAGGAGATCCCCTGAGCAGAGGGAGAATCCAGTGGACAGGATTATAAAGCACTGTCAATCGCCCTGGTTTAAACAATTTCTTTTTGGTTTTATTGCTTCTTATTGGATCAGACCAATTTCTAGTCATTGGCGGCTGGTAATGCTACCTGCTGTAGCTTTGGCACACTTTCCCTGTGATTTCTTGTTGCTACAACATGATTTAGCCCGTTATGTGGTATTGGAGCGTGTAATTTTTTCTCCCCTGCACTTCTGTTTGAGAATGCAAACTCCTATAAGTGAGATTCCTTTAGACTCCATTAGAGTATTAAATGAGTGTTTGTTTGGTTTTTGGCCTGGATTGGACCAAACACATTACAAACCCTGTGGGAGAACTTGACCTTGGCACCCACGGAGCTTCTCCAGAGGGGTAATCTCACTTCAGCCAAGATGATGTTCAGACATATTTACTCTGCATTTTCTCTGGATCCAATTCAGTTTCTGCATCAAGCTTAATGGCCGGCTTCAGATTTTGTAGAACATGTGGATGGTTAGAGGTGCTGGTGGTTTTCGGCCTGTATCCTTCAGGAAATCTCAATTTCCCTAGTTTTATTCTGGGCTTATCATGTAGTGGGCGAAGGTGGGGGAGACCCTGGCCGTCTGATCCTCGGCTGCAGAAGCTATCTCTAGGGACATGGAATGTCACCTCTCTGATGGGGAAGGAGCCTGAGCTGGTGTGCAAAGTGCGTTGTGAAGTTCCAGCTAGGCATAGTCGGGCTCACCTCGACACATGGCTTGGGCTCTGGAACCAGTCTCCTCGAAGGAGGTTGGACCCTCTTCCACTCTGGAGTTGCTCGCGGGGAGAGGAGCCGAGCGGGGGTGGGCATACTTGTTGCCCCCTGGCTGGGCGCCTGTACATTGGGGTTTACCGCAGTGGAGGAGACGGTAGCTTCCCTTCACCTTCGGGTGCGGGGGACGGGTCCTGACTGTTGTTTGTGCTTATGTGCAGTTCAGAATACCCACCCATTTTGGGGTCCCAGGAGGGGGTGTTGGAGAGCACTCCTCCTGGGGACTCTCTTGTTCTACTGGGGGACTTCAAAGCTCTGACAGTGAGACCTGGAGTGGCGTGATTGGGAGGAACAGCCTCCCCGATCTGAACCTGAGCGCTGTGTTGTTGGACTTCTGTGCTCGTCAAGGATTGTCCATAATGAACACCATGTTCAGGCATAAGGGTGTTCATTTGTGCACTTGGCACCGCGACATCCTAGGCAGTTCGTTGGTCAACTTTGTAGTCTTGTCGTCGGATTTGCGGCCGCATGTCTTGGACACTCGGGTGAAGAGAGGCGGAGCTATCAACCGATCACCATCTGGTGGTGGGTTGGCTCTGCTGGAGGTGGAGGAAGCCGGTCAGGAAGCCGTCTAGCGGAATCCCCTGTCAGGAGGAGTTTCAACTCATACATCCGGCAGAACTTTACCCATGTTCCGGGGGAGGTGGGGGACTTTGAGTCCGAATGGGCCATGTTCCGTGCCTCCATTGTGGAAGCGGCTAACCGGAGCTGTGGCTGTAAGGTGGTCTTGCCTGTCGCGGCGGCAATCCCCGAACCCGCTGGTGGACACCAGTGGTGAGAGATGCCGTCAAGCTGAAGAAGGAGTCCTATCGGGCCTTTTTAGCCTGTGGGACTCCAGAGGCAGCTGACAGGTACCGGCAAGCTAAGCGGGAAGCGGTCGCTGAGGCAAAAACACGGGTATGAGAGGAGTTTGGTGAGGCCATGGAAAACGACGTCCGGACGGCTTCGAGGCAATTCTGGTCCACCATCCGGCGACACTGTTTTTGTTGGGGATGTGGTGCTGCCTCAACCCGGGACGTTTTGGGTCAGTGGAAAGAATACTTTGAAGATCTCCTCAATCCCACCGACACGCCTTCCAATGAGGAAGCAGAGTCTGGGGACTTGGGGGTGGACTCGCCTCTCGCTGAGTTGTGTAAAATGCTCCTTGGTGGCCAGGCCCCAGGGGTGGATAAGATCCGCCCGGAGTTCCTCAAGGCTCTGGATGTTGACTCGCATCTGCAGCATCACATGGACATCAGGGGCGGTGCCTCTGGATTGGCAGACTGGGGTGGTGGTCCCCCTCTTTAAAAAGGGGGACCAGAGGGTGTGTTCCAACTATAGGGGTTCACACTCCTCAGCCTCCCTGTTAAGGTCTATTCGGGGGTTCTGGAGAAGAGGGTCCGTCGGATAGTCGAACCTCAGATACAGGAGGAGCAGTGTGGTTTTCGCCTCAGCCATGGAACAGTGGAACAGCTCTATACTCTCCGCAGGGTTCTGAATAGTTCATGGGAACTTTTAATGGCTGTTCAGTTACTGTATGACTGGTGCCAGAGTCTGGTTTGCATGGGCGGCAATAAGTCGGATTTGTTCCCGGTGAGGGTTGGACCCCGTCAGGGCTGCCCTTTGTCACAGATTATTTTCATAGTTTTATGGACAGAATTTCTAGGTGCAGCCCGGGCGTTGAGGGTGTTCAGTTTACTGACCTCAGGATTAGGTCTCTGCTATTTGCCGATGATGTGGTTCTGTTGGCTTCATCCGACCGTGACCTTCACCCTCAACAATGGTCATGAGCTGCGGGTAGTGACCGAAAGATAGAGATTGCGAGTACAAGCGGCCGAAATGAGTTTCCTCCATAGGGAGGCTGGGCTTTCCCTTAGTGACAGGTTGAGGAGCTCGGTCATTCGAGAGGAACTCAGAGTAGAGCCGCTGCTCCTCCGCATCGAGAGGAGCCAAATTATGTGGCTCAGGCATCTGATTAGGATGCCTGCCCGGAGGGAGTTGTTCTGGGCATGTCCCACTAGGAGGAGTCCCCGGGGAAGACCCAGGACACGCTGGAGGGACTATGTCTCTCGGCTGGCCTGGGAAAGCCTCAGAATTCCCCTAAAGGAGCTGGAGGAAGTAGCTGGCGAGAGAGAAGTCTGGGTTTCCCTGCTGAGACTGCTGCCCTCGTGGCCCGACCTCGCATAAGCGGGAGACGATGGATGGGTGGATGGATAAAGGAGATGTAGTTTGAGAGACTGCATGGCCCAGCGCTCCCTGGACCGTATCCTGGGGTGGCATCCAGCCTGTCCGTAGGATTTAATTAAAGGAGGAACCTTGCCCCTAATGGAGGGGACGCAGAGGCGGTGCGAAGGGGATGGGTGAGGAGTGAGTGCGGCTGTGTGTCGGGCCTCATGTGAGAGAGGGCTGTTCTCCGAACTCGCCAAATGTCAAGAGCAGCCCCCCTGCCTGGCTTAAAATGCCGCCTGGTTTGGGGTGACATCCATCTTTAAATACCTCCCTTTTAGAAGCAGGTTACCGTCTTGTCCTGATTACTCTATGAAGAAGAAAAGCCTTTATGTCCGAAAACTCCCACTTTGGTAAATGACTGAAAAATGGCACGTTATATAAGTGCCAGATGGAATGATAATCACCAAAATCGAGAGGAAAGCCATTTTTAGTTACTTTGTTATATAGAATTGAAATTATACCAATCTGTAAAGGTCATTGGAGAAAAATAATGAAAATTATTTTTGGTTCATGCTCCCCATTTTTTTTTTGTCAATGGTTATTTCTTAGTGCTGTTATTATTTTTTTATTCATTGTTTATGCTTCTGAAGAAAATGGCCTTGTTTGTGAGGCTGTGTGGAAGGGCTGTAGGTAAAACGCTACAATGCGCCGTTTAGCTAGTTAGCTCTCCGAGCACCATGGTGATGCCACACTAAATGACCAGGATCACTGAAACCGTATGAAACTTATGTTGAAACCGCTGTGTTCAGGCTGCTGCTTTGAGTACTGATTGTGCAGCTCTTCTCCCAGTCCCATAACAGATGTCCTGGGCTCAAACAACGCAATATGTGAAGGATTAGTCTCTTCACATGGACAGCAGACTTAATGAGTACAGCTGATGTCTGTTTAAAGTGGGCTTTGTTAAGAAGGAAGCAAGCTCTGTGGAGCATCACCTTCAAAGCCCTGTTGTACTGTTCAAATTATCATTTGTGGTGATGACAGGTCATTGGTGATGACACATGTTTGGAGACAGTGATGATGCTTATTCGTAGACAAAGTTCAATGTAGGTGTATGTAATGAGAAGAGTGATAAATATCAGGATATTGTCTGATTTTTACATTTTTTTTTTACTTCTGAGTTCATTTTGGTCGCTGTCCCCCAGCAGTGTAAGTGTTTTATCCTTTTATCACCTGCTGGTCACAAATTTGGTCCCCGTCCTTTGCCGCTTACTCCAAAATTGCCTTGTGCCAATCAGGACTCAGTAGATGCCTGGGAATGAGGAGCCCTGAATAAAGGACCTCGCGTGGCTTTGTGCCAGGAGATTCCCCCCCATTTTCCAGGCAGATTAAATTCCTGTTTTATTGGGCTGAATTTTGCCAAAATGGCAGCTGTAGGTGAGCCTGTGCCTCCTGATGTTTGGGAAAATTTATGCCTAGAAGAAACACCCTTCATTTCAGTCCGACCACACATTCGTGGCCTGCTCTTTGGGCCACTGTCTCTGCACATTTTCCTGGAAGAGCATGTTTTAAATGGAGGGGGTCAGCGCAGTCGGATTTGCATTGTTCAAGTAAATGTAGAAGAACTGATTTGTACGAATAACCTTTTGAAATTGTTTGCATAAATTTTCCCCTATTATTTACTTATATTGGTTTGTTTTTCATTAATGGATGAGTTAATATCTGTTCCTGCACAGCCTTTTCCTTGAGTTAATTACTCAGTTGCAGATTTGAGCCCAAATAAGAGCTGGTGTTTCCACCTCGACAGAAGGGGAGCTAATTGAGATGCCAGTTGAGAGATTGATACAGCAGATGTTTCAGCCTCCATCCAGATCAGACTGGTAATTTTGGCTGCCAGTCCAGCCTGTCGCCTCAGCCCAGTTATTCTGTGGAGAGCCAGTCATCGTGGTTTCTTCTGACGTCAACTTCAGCTAAGTGGGCGGGCATCTCCCGCCCTGAAGGGCCAGGGAAGCTCTTGTGTCTCTTGGCAGTGCTCCACAGGTGTCGCCACCTGCTGACTTAATGTTTTAATTATGCAAGTGCTTCGCGTGTCAGTCAGCGCTATCTGGAGAGCCCCACCTTTGTCTTCCTGAGAAGTGACCAGCATGAAAGTTGGAATTGTTCATGATCTGTGTGTTCCCAGTTTTATCCAGCATAATTCTTTGGCAGCAGGTCTTCAGTGGATTGTGTTGTTTTTTTCCTGTGCCTCCAGTTTTACTACAGTGTTGTGCTGTATGCTGCATGCAAAACAAATTGACGAACGCTCACAGAATGGTTAGTGTGGGGTCTGTTTCCGTGGTGATCCTCAGAGACAGGGAAGGAAAATCTGTCTAATGACATTGCTGCACCTAATTAATTTAAACTGATTGTTCATCTTACACCAAGACTGATTTGGTGCTCAGTAATTATCACCTTGAATAATGGCACAGTAAAAAAAAAAAGGTGTCTGGTCATGTAAGAACCTTCCATGAAGTCTTACTCTTTGAGAATCCCTGATAGAATGAGTCTGAATACTGCTTGGATTAAATATTCCGTACATTTTATAGATTCCTAAGCACCACGGAGCTTCAACACATCACCACACAAAAATGGACATTCACCGTGAGGAAATAATGATTCTGTTAAAAATAAATCTATTTTGTGATGTCTCGTAAGTGTGGTTGGCATGTGTTGTCTGCAGACTGTATGAACACAAATCTGCCAGAATTAAACCTCGTTGAGAAGCTGAACAGAGTAACTTTGACAGCAGGGATACCATGATGGTTTTTTCTCAGAAAAATGATTTATGGTCCATGTCAGTTACTTTGGGAATTTGCTGCTTTAGTCATTTGCAGGTAAATCACCAAGGTGTTTGTCAGACCCTGAAATCCAGATGGGTTTCTTATTACCCCTTCTGAGCGATTTTTAGTAAGGTGTATTTCTAAGATCGCTAATTAGTTGTATGGCTTGATGTTTAATGAAAATGTTTGCAATTTTGGCAGCACAACTTTTCAGTGTTCATTCTGAAGAATCAGTAAAGATATATAGTTTTTCCTCCAGATTTCGCTTTATTGCTCCCAATTAAAAATGTTGGCTGCTGAACATGCAGTATTGCTAATTCCTTTTCTCTGTGGTCATGGACGTGAGGTTTTATTTACTCTTGCAGTTATTCATGTAAACAGACAGTTAAGGCCACATGCTGAACATGGCTTGGTAAAAACCACTGCTGTGCTTGGATCGCTCAAATGCTGATCATTTAATGTGCGCATAAACCTGTATCTGCTTAGCTTGCTGGAAACGGAGCTTTAAAAAAATCTATCTTCTAATTGCATTCATTCAAGTTTTTGTTTCAAGGTTGAATGACTCTTTAGTTGAATTGGTTCATGGGACAGTCATAAGTGTTCTGTTTGCATTTGTTTCCTCAAGTGAGGATCAGTTGAAACGTTTTTCCACCAGTTTTTGTAGATTTCACAAGGTGTAAATAGTCCCTCTTTTCCCCAGTGTCTTGCCCAGTTTGTGGATGCATGGTTGTTGGCAGATCATCTTTCAAAGATGAGCAGCGTCATGTTTTTGTCAGCCCATCTCTGCTTTCATGAAGGAATGAAATTACCTAGAGCTGTGTTTTCCAATGTGGTCCTCAGGTACCCGCAGACAGTCCTCATTTCACTCAGAGTTGGGAGGAAGTGAAAATGTGGGCCATCTGTGTGTCCCTGAGGACTGGGCTGGGAAACACTGACCTAGAGAGCTGACCTCCGCTGCATGCAGATTGGCGTGGCTTGGCCAGTCTGGCTATAGGAAAGTGGATACTGACAGCCTATTTATCATTCAGAAATATTCCTCTAGAATAGATTGTTTTTGAAATGTTTTAAAATTGATTTTAAGAAGTGTAATTCCCCCTTTTGGCAGCCTGGTCAGGAATATGCCCACTGACCTTGAGAGTCAAGTGCTTGGGGTTGCTTTGCATGTGTATTTTGATGTTTCTAAGTAATGTCCCCCTCCCTCCCCCACCCCTGCAAATAATGCTGATACCATTTTAATGACCATTTTCTCTCCCCTGTAATAACATCTCGTCTTAAGCCCTGACTTATCAGTCCAACTTTACATTACTTTTTCTGTGAGCTCTGCTCCTTGTTTTAGCGTTTATATGTCCATAATACCTTCATTCTGTGGAGTGGAAGGACCTTTGTGAGGAAGCTCTATCAGCTAGATATGAAAATAATGTTCACAGGATATGAGCTTCTCTGCAGGTACGAGTACTCCTGCTGTCTTCTGTTTTTTCTAGTGTCTTAAAAGAACCTATATTGCATATCTAGCAGCACAGTCAAATGGCATTTTGTTTGAATACTGTGTGCTGCTAAGTGTAGGTCAGGTGTGTTATAGTGAACAGAGATTTAATGGGACTGGTATAG
This sequence comes from Pollimyrus isidori, assembly GCA_019775955.2. Lineage (NCBI taxonomy): Eukaryota > Metazoa > Chordata > Actinopteri > Osteoglossiformes > Mormyridae > Pollimyrus > Pollimyrus isidori. The sequence goes on from JABFDZ020000001.1 coordinate 50,699,671, forward strand.
AGAATAATGGCGATGAATCATCCATCGTGACTTTCCTTGTTATGTGTTGTCTCTGAACGGCGTTTCAGACCCCACAGCTTTTCATGTTCTTGGGGGAGGGACACTGTAGAGGAATAGCTGTGAACCATTGGTATTGCTGTTCTGGTAAATGGCAGGATTCTGAGCTGCACTGATAATGAGTGACACTGGCAGAGAGCATACTAGTCACCAATACCACAAGCCAGTGAACAGGGAGGATATAACTGATTCTGAAGTAAAATCCTTTGCTAGTTCCCTTAAAGCATTCCAGCTGTCTCTTCTTTAGTACTTTCCTCTCTGTGAAACTTTGTTTGTGTGAGGAGACAGTCGAGGGTATAGAAATGTAATTACAGCCAATGAGGCCTCATAAGAGCGCAAGGCTGATTAACAAGGGCAAGTCGCTCAGGGCATCAACAAAAGGCGAGTCTCTGCAGTGTCCAGAAGTGCCCATTTTATTAATAGTAAGACCGAGCACAGCATCACACCACTGTCCTCCTTGTATTTTTTTATGTGGGCGGCGAGTGGGTGTGTGTGCGTGGGGGCTGAAAATAATTATTTCCACTACAAGAGATCACATAGGGTGAGTGAGCCGGCTCACGCACACACACATTGACACCAGAGATAATGCCTTCTCCCCATTACTCTAATAAAATGTACAAAGCAGGCTTGTTTTGGTGTTGGGGGGGGGGGGGATGTATATATTGCAGTATGTCCGTCATTCTGTTTGTAATTAGATGCCCAGTTTCACATCACACACGCAATGGTTTTGTGTGACTGTCCCCTATCTGCAGGTAATTCCCAGATGGGAGCCACCATCGTAGATGCTCTAGATACCCTGTATGTCATGGGCCTTCACAGTGAGTTCAAAGACGGCCAAGAGTGGGTCGAGCAGAACCTGGACTTCAGCGTGGTGAGACTCGCCCTGATCTCGAGTTGCATTTTCCACACCTTTCCCGCCTATCTTAATGCCCGTGTTTTTGTGCCTAATCCTTATCTAATACACACTTGCCAAGGTTTAGTGTTCTTTGATGTGTTTTAAATTGAATGTTGATTACACCTCCCTCTGTGTTTTGCTCGGTTATCTACCTTCACATCATGTTTATTAATCAGCCGATATTTTTCTTTATCGCAGCTCTACAGAATTAGCACTGCTAAGTTATGAGTATGTGGGATAAATATCAGTTCAGTGTCACAGTGGTGGACATACAGCTGTGTTTTTATCAGATTCAGATTCTACTGTTACCAGCCAGTTAGCCCACCTTTCCATATTGAGAAGGTGGACAGGAAGGTGGGGTTTCTGCGCACAGGGCATCTATTGACTTGTGCACAGGTAGCCATAAGTGTGAATTATGTATGGAGGGTGCTTAATTGGCCCACCCTGGGAATTCTTGCTTTAGCATTTTTTTTGTTTATTTTGCATATTTTATGAATATTAAATATGCCTGTCTCGAAGAAGAGGGCGCTGGTGTCATTGTGACACTGCAAAAACGGTCTCCCCAGTTTTTTTTTGCATCATGTCCCCTCTCCCACTTGTACCTTGAGTCACTCACACCCACACTCTGCCTCCAGAAAGTCTTTGGGGGAGGGAGCAACAGAGGCTCACGGACGAAGGCCACCAGATGTCCGCTAGATGGATGTATGTAGACCTGTCACGATAACAAATTTTTCTGGACGATAAATTGTCCCAGGAATTATTGCGATAAACAATAACATCGCAGTGACATCATATCCGTAAACGTCATACGGCTCACTTGATTTCGGTTTGAGTAGCTATGAGCACATGAAAGGATAAACTTATGTTTCGAGAGCTAAAAAAAGCAATAATAATTTCGTAAGTGCACCACGTCCTCAAAATAAAATCGAGTTTTAAGTTTCCACGCGAACCTCTGGGAAATTTGGCAAAACCAACATTTATACTCATGTTTCATGTAATTGATTGCCACATTTTACTTTACCGCTGTATAGTGAATACGTCTGCCCGGGCGAAATTGATCATTATAATCGGATGATCATCATAGCCTAGTTTTTCTTCTATTTTTTCTTTCTATCTCAGTCTGACACGTATATTTCTTACATGAATAATAGGTAATAAAACAGACAGCATCACTAATTTTGATTGCAAAATATAGTACCTGTACAACAGTTTCAAACGCTTTTCACATTACAGTACTGTGTATATATATTAAACTACATTACTATATTACCTGAACTGTGT
>JABFDZ020000001.1:50702003-50726282 GCA_019775955.2 Pollimyrus isidori
TCTTGTTGATTTGGTTAAAAATAGCAACCAGATTTGCAAGTTAAACGCCAGGGAAAATCCTCTTTTAGCATTACAGTCCCCGTCCCCCCCACCCACAGCGGAGCCTCACTGTGCTGGATCACAGGCCTCTGCTGGATTACAGGTCTCTGCTGTACCTGCTGTTTATAGGTACATATGTTTCAGTGCCCTGTGAGACAAACAACCTAGATCTCTCTGTCAGGCTTCTGCTTCATTTATCGCCATCTCTTTTCTTCTGCTTTGTACTGCCCATGGAAATACCATACCCTGAGGAGTGCTCCTCCCCCCATTGCTCTGAGATATTGGAGGCAATTATAAACCCTGCAGACAGTGATATGACACCGTTTGGGGAGAATGTACTAAAAATGTGAATTGACCAATAGATCCTGCCAGCTCTGTTCCACAGTCAGGTGGGCTCACTTGGCAGCCATGTTGTTCTCCATCCTCAGTTTGTCGAACTGAACATTTGTATGTGTTTTTTTTTATCTTATCAATTCTTCCTGCAGAACGCAGAGGTGTCTGTCTTCGAAGTCAACATTCGCTTCATCGGTGGGCTTCTGGCAGCATATTACCTATCCGGGCAGGAGGTAACCAGCTCTCAGTGAAGTTCCCACAGTCTGTCTATCATCTTGCTTTCATCTCTTATTCTGCACTGTCCTCCTATTCTGTGATGTTGGATAGCAGGTTTCAGTCTTCCAGATAAACACTAATGATGCTTGTCCCAACTTTTTACAGTATTTGTATTTTTGGTAGAATGTACCTGTATCTGCAATTGGGGGATCAGCACAGGAGACATGTCCACGTTCCTTGTAGTCCAGGAAAGGTGAAATGTTTAGTAATGCGGTCCTTGCTGCAAGCTAGATACTGCTCCTGTTTCCTGGCTCCCCATTTTATTTTGATTGAACCTCGGGCTCCACGGCCCCCCCCCCCCCCCACCCCATGGGTGGGGGTGGGTCATTGTAGTAATGTCAAATTGTGATAGTCGGATACAAGGTGGAAATATGCCGAATTCTCAAGACAGGACTGTCTGGGTTCTAAAGCTTAATCAAAGACTGCTTGTGCTTTCAGTCATTAAAGTGATTGAATGGCATAGAATAAAAAATAATTTAGTATACAGTTCATGTTGACGGTGTCACGCCGAGGTCTGAGCATATTAGTGTCTTTGACCACTCATTGACTTAATGGAAACATTCCCAGGGTGGGTCAGTATAGAGCCGGGGTCACCAACTCTGGTCCTGGAGAGCCACTATCCAGTAGGTTTTCTATCCTACTTGGTTTCTGATGAGCCACACCTGCTCCTGGTATTTAACTGAGAACAGCTGTGGCTGATCAGAAGCCAGGTAGGATAGAAAACCTACTGGATAGTGGCTCTCCAGGACCGGAGTTGGAGACCCCTGGTATAGAGGAAATCCCAGTCCCCACTTTAATGCTTCTGGAGAGCAATGTTAATTTTGTTGATGAAAAATTTTTGTCATCGTCAACAACCTTTATTTTCAGACTAAAATGAGGTGGTAACTAAATAAAAATAAATTTGCGAGGCCTAAGACTGACAAAATGTATTTACAGTTTCGTCAAGAAATAAAAACAAGACAAAAATGTTTCCCAGACACAAGATCCAATCAGAACTAATGTAGTTTGCATATGGCTAACTAAAATTTAGAGAGGACCAGTTAGAGAAAATTTCTTGAAGCAAAGGTCCGGAAGATCATAATGTTAAACTATTTAGTGTGATGTATATTTAAGTAGACTATTAGTTATATAAACATTGCATGTAATCAATACCTGTCTGTCAAATCAAATTAATTCAGTACAATTAAAAAACTTTTTGACAATATTTGTCACGTGACAAAGAACTGATATATATGTATGACTGCTGATATGCATGTTTTCTCATTCACTAAATGAAAGTAGGGCTGCATTTCAAAATAAGACAAAATTTAGAAAATGTGAAAATTGCGCATGTTTAAATAAAATGCTTAACTTAAACCGTAAAACCCTAATACAGTCGTGTTTGTCTCATATTTTAGTGTTCATGGATTTAAGTATTTGTTTTGATAATCCCTAATAAAAATAGACTCGTTTTAATATAAATCCATAGAAACTTATCACTTTAATCAGCATTCGAGTAGGCTATGAGCGGTCTTATTATTTCAAAAAGATATAAAAGTGACATTGTGTTTTACTCATATTTGTTTCTGCCGGAGTGACAACGCAAACGGAATGACGAACCGTTTCAGGTGAAAACAGTGCATTTTACTTTTCATTTCAAATTAAACTCGGGGCTAGAGTTGAGATTTTTTAAATCGAATTGTCTGCATACATATGAAACAGTTCTTACTAGTCAGCTTTTATATTTATCTGTGTAAATACACTTTTGACATAGCTAATTTTGGTTTATAATATAGTATAATGTAGTAATGATGCATAATAAGCTTACTGTAAGATCTCCTGTGTGACTCTGAAAGTGTGAGTGTCTTGCCAGATGCTTGAGATTTGGCAACCCTGAAAACATACTTTTTTATTTCACCTGAGTTGATTTATGTAACAAATAACATTTGTTACTTTATACAGTTAAAAAGTGGAAACTTAAATGAACATGAAATGACCAATAAACTATGTCTACAAATATTTATTTTACCATTAAATATTTAAATATTCAGAGAGAGCAGGCCTTTATAAGAGTGGAATCTGTGTCTTTGTCTACTGCACAGTCGAACCTTAATATCATTTCTTAACGTTGGTTTCATTTAGTCTTGTTGAACATAATGACTTCCAGAAATCGAAGGGAAACTAAACATTATACTTTGCACTTTTAATTTTAGTTGACTTAATGAACTGTAATTTTAGTTGACTGTAATCTTGTGATATTTAGTCAACTAAAACTCGATAATCTAAAATAATTTAGATGAATAAATATGACTGAAATTAAATTACATTTTAGTCGAAAGACTATAACTAAACTAAATTAAAATTTGCTGTGAAAACATTGCTGGACAGTGGAGTGAGAGGGAATTTGGGTGGAAGGACCTTACCATGAGCCTTCTGGGGATAAGGAATGGGACAATTCTGGACCCCCCCCCCCCCGCCCCCCCTTCATTTCCTGCTTTGCTCGTCTGGGCTTGGTCTTCCAGAAAAAGCTTGTCACTCAAGCAGAAGACACTGAGCGGAGGCTGGGCAGGACAAGCTGATCATTTTGTTGGATGAAATGTAAACCAGATGACATCTCCAGGGCCCCCTTCACTGAGAAACATGTATAGGAATAGGTTTGGGATAGGGGTGCACACAGGAAGGAGTGTGGGTTGGCTGTTTGTTTTGGCTGAGTCCCTCATCTTAGTCTGTCAGCGTCTCAGACTGGATCGCTGAATAATTATTTATGAGCTGAAGCTAGTGTGACATCAGTGTGATTCATAGAGAATCCCGGTGGTTGGGGAACATTGATGCTCTATGGTTAGATTTCGAATTGGAAGGATTCAAGAAGAGTCCAGCTTCTTTAAGCGTGTGGGCAGCCATTGATGGATGAAAGCGAGCAGAGACTCTGGACTCACGGTCTCAGATGTTAAAGCCATAGGCGTAAATATCCTCATCTCTGACATTTCTCATGTCACTATAATAAAATTCACCCTTTGTCACCATTGCTCTTCCTCCTCTAAAGATTTATGTCCTCCTGAAGGAGTTAGTCAAACAGAAAGAAAAGTCTGTTTAAAAAGGCAGCGCATGGATCCAGGGAATAGTACTGAGTTCAGAAAGCGGTTACAGTGATCCCACAGAATGTTCTGGATTAGAAGAAATCTTGTTTGCAGCATATCAGTATGCACAGAAGTGATGACTAGGACAGGTTTGTTCACATTTGATGATACCCTCAAGGTCTGAAGAACCGTCTTTGGTGCAAAGCCAATTTAATCCAGTCTTTAGATTCTCCTGTCTGAGATATAGGATGACAGTGCAGGTTCAAGCTGTCATCTGAACCACAGAAATGGACCTTAAACAATCCCCGGAGAAATGGACATAAATGTGTGTGTGTGTGCGGGGGCTTGTATTTACCACATAGTAAAAAACTTAAAATAGCCGGAAGTTATTTTAAGTTCTGTATTATGTTACTTTAATTATGGTTAAAGTTAATGTTGGATATGAGTGAAAGTTATCATAGTTAGGATTAGGGTTTTGCCCATAAAGATGAATGGTGAGTATCTCCGGATATAGGAATATGTGAAGTCTGTCAGATTGAGAAAGATGACCACCCACCCAAAATTAATTTTGTCGCGACACTGGGGGGGGGGGGGGATTCTTAATGTATAGTTTAAAGGGAAACCCTCCAGCTGAGCATTACCACCCCTGAGGCTGCTCCGGTTTGTGGCGCCATCTTAAACTGACTCTGGTCTCATCCCACAGGTCTTCAAGGTCAAAGCCACGCAGTTGGCGGAGAAACTACTGCCTGCTTTCAACACCCCCACTGGCATACCCTGGGCCATGGTCAATTTGAAAAGGTAGCACCTCCTTGCCCTGGGTTCACCGAACTGCAAAACGGTAGTGAAACTGATGCCCACACTGTTACTGTAACATCTGATGGTGACTACACTATTGAAAATAAGCATGAACCATGTAGCTGGTGTTTGATAATCGGTATCTTTCAGCTGGCACGAAAGCTCTTGTTTTCATCTTCGATATTTCCAGTGACTGTACTTAAGCCAGTGTGAAAGCCATTAAATTAACACTGACTGAAGACTAACAGGTGGTCGGGTGCAGAAGCTGATATGCAGGGAATGCTGCCTTTCAGGTGGGGGCCAACATGGTGCAATTTGTTGTTGATGAACAAAATAAATTCATTATCACTGAAGTTGTAATTTCATTTACAATAAGCAGATTTACTGAAGTTTTCAGTTGATTTAATTTGGTTTTGCTCATGAATTCATGGTCACATGGTTCAGCAAGTTTTTTTACTGACAAATGTTGTTGGATCATTTAATTTATTCGGTATTAAATGACCAGAGGGGCTTTTTCTTTAGAAAATAACTACTCGTGTTGTGCAGTGTTGTGTGGTAGGAATGCAAATAAATGGACCTGCACTCAGGTGGGTAGGAGAGGGAACTATGTATGACCCACTTAATGACGAGGGGGTTGTGGTAAAGTTTGAGCGTATTCTGTGCCATCCTGTCCTGGGCCCTTTGGCCCACCAGAGGAACTTTATGTGAATCAGTCACCTCCATGGGGAGGGATACCGGGTGGCTGTAGGGGTCCTATCATTACGGCATGTTTGCAGAGTACACTGTTAAATTGGGAGGGTGCGCACAGGCATCTGAGAGGCACCTAGATTCCCTCTCCCTCATACACTCGAGCTGGGCTGTGGTGTGGCTGGAGGGGGCTCTTGCAAAATGCCTGGCGTTGCTTCACATGGAAGTTAATTGTATGGCAGGTGATACCCGTAGCCGTGGAAACTGCACACAAGTGCTCATCCCCTTGAGCGGTATCCCTTCAGCACGGGTATCACCTGTGCCAAAGAAAGGAGATGAAGAGGGCCTATTCATGGGAGGGCTGGAGGAAATGGGGAGAGAGAAAAACAGAAAGAAAAGATGATCAATACAACTGGAGTCACCCCTACCCCCAAACCCATCTCCTTGGAGCAAGTACGATTCTTATAGAGGCAGGGGAGAGGGAGACATGCTGAAGCGAGGGGCAAGCCAGCTGCTGTCTGCTTCTGCAGGACGTCTTGCCACATGGAGAAGCGGAGAGGCGTGATTCATCAGCACTGGGGGCGGAGAGCTTTGTTTACTGTGGTGTGGGCTGGCATTTAGGACTCGCGCATTAATGAAAGATGAGAACATTAGGTGACGAATTTCCCGTCCAGATTACGGCACAATAAGTAATTAAAATAAGCAGCGTGTTCCCAGCACGGCGCTATCGGGGCCTTCACCCTGTTACTTGGAGACCAGAGAAAGCAGCAGACTGGAGGCAGCCACCCGTCTGGCCCATTTGGCAGCTGCTGAATATATTTGGGGGTGTGTTTGCCTGTGTTGTTCCCCCTTTAAGTCTGCAGACCTTCGACTTTTATCCTTCGTCATTCTCTTGAAGGTCATATTAACATATTGGAGTAGAAATATACCTTATGAGTGTCCTGTTTTTGTGTCTCCCCCTCTGCTCAAGTGGCGTGGGCAGGAATTGGGGCTGGGCATCAGCGGGCAGCAGCATCCTGGCTGAATTTGGGACCCTACACATGGAGTTCGTCCACCTGTCCTACCTCACAGGAAACCCAGCCTATTATGAGAAGGTGGGGGTCAAAGGTCATCATCATGTGTACTCACTTTCTGTGCAGATTCCCCCTGCCAAAAGAAGACACTTTAGCTGGAGCTGTTATGGAAAATGTGGCACTGTCGAATTGTGGCATGGTGTTTGCATAAGTAGGTGGTGTTAATGAGACACAGCCAGTCGCGCCTGGCTATTTATAAAGGCAGAATGCAGCTGGTAATTGTCAGATACACCTCATGTTTGTGCTGTTCGTGGCTCCGATCTGTCAGCCCAGTTGAGTGCTGCCTTATACATTTACAGCGGGGAAAAAGGTCGAAAGGTTAATAGGTGGATGATGCTTCAAAAAAAAAAGATTAACATCAGATTACTCTGCCAGGTGTGTCTGTCAGGCAAGGTGGAAAGTAATGCGATGTGTGTCGGGAAATTGTCGGGGGGGGTAGAGGGGTGCTCTGGGAGCCTGCCTTCTGATGCATGTCTCACTTTTTCCACTCAGCAGGTTTGAAAAGCTTGGTTTGTATTATAAATGATGTATAGATGACAATTGTAGCTGTCACTATGAAAATTGAGGAATGACAGCCAAATAAAGATGAATTACTTGACACTCAGTGGGCAGATCTAGCTGGGTTGCAATTTCTACAGACACCATGCTTTTTCAACAGAATGACGTCGTCTGGCCTGAAATGACACGAAACACCTTGAGTATCTGTTGAGTATTTAATTTCTTTTGTATAAAAGTAAGAACCATCGCAAAAGAAAATATTGTATCGACAGTAGAAATGACAGGTTGGCATGTAGTTCTTCAGCATTACGGTGGAAATAGGTGAGCAAAGATGAGGAACAATCTGGTCATTGGCAGGTACTTCAGCTCTGAGGGTCGTCAACTGGCCTATTAGCAAACGGGGCACCCTGGCCATCTGAGCCACACAGTGTTGGGTGTCTGGCGCTGAAGGACAGGCTGTGAAGATGAGGCTGGCTGACGTCGGGGAGTGACTCTCTGCTTTCCTCCTCAGGTCATGCACATACGGAAGCTGCTCGCCAAGATGGACCGGCCCAACGGCCTTTACCCCAATTACCTGAACCCGAGGACGGGCCGCTGGGGGCAGCGTGAGTATCTTACATTCTGTTTTGCTTTCGCCTTCACCAGCATTATGGTGGTTTCCTGTTCCTGTTTAATACTGTTCAGTGCAAGCAAAACATCTCGGTGACATCGTTCCGAAAGTCGAGTTCAGACGAAGAGCTGCATGGTTAGATGTTATTCCGAATGTGGCAGGCGGGTGGCGCCCATACACACGCACACACACTTACACTAGTGCTTAGCATCTGTAAGTGGGTGATCATGTATAATTGGATGCTTTGTCTGCTAGTTTTGCCTTTTCTGTGCCTATCAGTAGTATAGATTGTCCGATCCCCCTCCCCTTTTGCTAGAGTAAATGCATATAAATTCCTGAGTCATGTATGCAGTGCCAAGAGAGAAGAGTGAATATGACAAATCCATATCCTTTACCTGGGGCGATGGCAGCATTGGCCCCTGCCCGGGGCCCCACCCAAGTAGCCACCAGGCTCACGGGGCCACCTTAGCGGTCTTCAGGGATGACTCACTTGTTGGAATTCCATGCATGGTTGCTACGGAGACCAGATGTTGTTCTGATACGGCCTTGCAGAGTGCAGAAGTGTGAATTTGAATTTTTACAGCCATTGATATATGTGACTGCTGGTAAGGGGGTTCATGTTAATATTTCACTGGGCGCCTTTTGCTAGCTGCAGCGGGCTGGCCAGTCGGTGTCTTGGTGCCAGCACACGGTCAGTCTCCTCCCCTTCCCTGCCCTTTGTTGGGTGTGTCTCACGGCGATGCTGTTTACAGTAATGGATGTGAGACTCTCTCCCTCCCCAGTAATCCACTTCAGGCACACTTCCACAGCTTACAGTGAACTCAGTTTCTCTCTCATGTATATACTGTTTTTTTGCTGTGCACAGCAGACAGTGTGATTGTACAGCATATCCCTCATTCTTTCACAGTATATTGCCATGTGTCATTGCACTACCGGCCATGGAGTTGAGTGCATTTGGCATCGCCAGTGTGGTTTGGGGGCTTCTGGTTTAGTGTAGTGCATCATGTGAAGGGTGGTGCCGGAGATGCTTGTATAACTGAGAGAGAAGTAGGTGAATCTCCCTCACCCTGACATTTCAAAGGTCCGAACCATTCACAATTTCTGGCATAGCCCCCCAAAGGGTTCAGTTTCCCCTTTTCCTCTGCTATGTTCTGCTGTTTACTGCAGTGTAAAATTAACCCGTATCAAGCCATGATTCTTTTCTCATTAAATTATTCCTAAGTGCCGGGGGCAACCATTTAAGGAAGGATGCTGCATAAAAATGCATTGAATCGATCCAGTAGCTACCAGTGTACTAAATTGCAATTGTGTCTGAAAGCTCATTAGGGAGGTAAACCCTGCTCACAGCAGTAATAATTTTGTTATAGTCATGCAAGTCATATGTCTTAGAGAAATGTGCACAATCTTGACTGGGAAAGTAAACCAGCCATCAAACCATGTAAGTGGACACATCCTCACACACTTAAGTGTAATTAATGATTCCTAAACCCCCATTCAAAAAATGCATAATAAAAAATATTGAAAACGTTTTCCTGGGGATGGTGGTTGTGGGGGCATTTAGCTTTTTTTTTATTTTTATTTTAAAAAGCCTGTTCTATGGATGAATAAATAATTTGTGCAACAGTCGAAAAGAACCAGACTTGTGTGTATGGAATCCTCACGGATGAGGGTCGCCCTGCACCACGCTCTCCCTTGCAGTCGGCGTTAGGGGTGTTATTCTGTGTGCCGTGCTGCTGATTTACCACACGATGTCAAGCATGTTTATGAAGGCCTGTGAGCAAAGTGAAGAGAAGCAGATGTTTATTCTGAGGCTGCTTAGCTGTTTGACACGACTCGAACATGACCATCGGGGGTCTGCCTCGCCGAAGACACGGCGTGACGGCAGCCGACACCCCCCAACCCACTCCCGGGCCCAGATAATGAATCGGCAGCAGGCGCGCGACTCACAGATAATTACTGTTATCTCGGGGGCCCTTAATTGTGTTCCATTGTGGAAAAGCATGTAGCGTCCAAGTGACTAAAATAACCGGCCATTAACTTGGTAATTAGCTTGCCATTGTCATAACCGTACCAACAGGTTTTTGGGAGGTGGGGGGGCAAAGCAGCCTCAGGCAAGAGAGTTTCCTTTACAGAGGGAGGAAATTCACGTTTCAGTGAGCTGACACACACACTCCTATGGCCCTTTCTGCCCTCAACAGGCTGCATGACATGCTGCACCTCAGCTGTTACAGCACGGGGTGTGAGTTCCCACAGGGGGGGGCCCACAGGGGCCTTTTCCGAAACGAGAGAACGCTGCTATTATCATCCGGGACATATGAGACATGAAACGGGACCCCCTTCCAGTGACAAAGTATTCGTGGGGAACTTTGTAGTTATTTATGAGATTCAGATAGTGATGTTAAGCTGTAAGCCTTTGCTCGTTTGGGGGTCTCTTTAAGAAAGGCTGAAGCTCTGCTGCAGGTATACTAGTTCATTTAACACCGGGGGGATGAAAGCCACTATGCTTTTAATAAAAGAACTGAAAGAATTCTTGGTGTTTGTTTTGATCTGTTTCTCTGTGTTATTGCAGCGTTTCTATCATTATCTTTTCCAATAATTCATTATCCTTGTTCACATCTGTCTCGAGGTAAGGTTTCAGCAGCACAGAGCATGGAAAACTCTTATCTTCTCCCTGAAACAGCTGCCATTAGGGTCAGCAACAACAAACCGCAAAGGCGTGAGCGTTATCTTGGAGGCGCAGTCTGAAGAGGCAGGTCTTGAGTGTCTGCCAAGGGGATGGTCCATTGATGGTGTCGCTCAGATACAGACTGTCAGCTCGCTACAAATGCTGGGGGATGGGGGGATAAAGGATGATGGCGTAGGGGCGTTGCTGAAGGAGAGCCAATATAGAATGTTTAATGTCTGCTATAATGACACATACAGCAGAGTTCTCTGTGACGCGTATGGGGAGAAGCCAGCCACCAGGGAGCCTCTGCAGTCAAGGCTGGGCATGAGCTGGGCTTGAGCCAGCAGCCAACCGGGACTTTGGGAAGGGTCTGATTTACTGGGCAGAGTGAAGGCTGCCACAGCAGGGGCAGGTTGACAGGATGACGGAAGGGATCAAGCTGGGCATGGAAGCTTTCTTGATGGGGTGGAGGCGGCGGGGAGGGGGGGGTGAAGAGGTGGTCAGTGGAGGAAGAAAGAGAGCAGGACAGCTTGGCTTTAGTTGAGGCAGGACCCATCTTGTTAGTCTGCCAGTCATGTGAAAAGGGATCATGTGATTTGGAAGGGGCCATGTAACTGCCTGTCGGGGCTGAAGCTCTGCTAGCCTTGCTAGGGAAGGAAGGGTGGGTGGGTGAGTGAGTGGGGTCCATGTAAATGAAACCTCCACAAATACCTGGCTCTACACAGTACCCTGTGTTAATTTAGGGTGACTGTACACGTGTACAACTGGCCCGTCACTGCAGTTGGATAGGAGCTTCCCTGCAGCTATGCTTTTTTTTATTGCAGATGTTAGTTTTTTTTTCCCTCCTATCCATCTGCTTGCAAGCTGTTTTTTGTTTGATGGTTTAAATGGAGAGGCACTCTGTACATACAGGACTCTTCTAATCCAAGATAAATGGGTCCATTTTATTTTTCATCTGAGGGACATCTGACTGCTGTCAAAACAGAGCCCTCGTGCTCCTGGTGACGTCTGTCTGTCTGTCGGTTGGTCGGTCTGTCTGTCGGTCGGTCCACATTGTTTATTTTTATCTTCCCAGACCACACCTCTGTCGGGGGGCTGGGTGACAGTTTCTACGAGTACCTGCTGAAGGCTTGGCTTATGTCTGACAAGACTGACATGGAAGCCAGAAAGACGTACGACGACGCCATTGAGGTGAGTCCCTCTCCCAAAGAGGGCTGCTCATTATTGTGAGGATACAGCCTTCGTGTCTTCAGCCGGACTTCGAAATGACATTTCCTGACTTGAGGCTGGTCGACGTGCATCTTCAGAACAGCTAGACGTCATCATTTGAATGGAGCCGCCACAGCAGATATTGAAGGCTTCGAGGTTATGGGATGAGCACCTTAGGCTGAAGGCTCTTCAGTCCTCCTCTCTTCTCTTCCCAGGCCATCGAACGTCACCTCGTCCGTAAGTCCAGCAGCGGCCTTACGTTTATTGGCGAGTGGAAGAACGGGCACTTGGAGAGGAAGATGGGTCACCTGACCTGCTTCGCCGGCGGCATGTTCGCTCTGGGGGCCGACGGCTCCCCCGGAGACAAAGCGGGGCACTATCTGCAGCTGGGCGCCGAGATCGCACACACCTGCCACGAGTCCTACGACCGCACAGGTCATCACCGTCATCTTCATTAATAATAACAATTAACGATTATATTATTAATAATAATAATTCTTTGTAGCTTTGACGAGAGGAATCACACATTTTTCAGGGCTGGGCATCAAATATAGGGCAGTTTTTCCTCATCCTGGTCCTTAGGGACCCCCAGACAACTCTCAGGAGGGAGGGAGCAAATTGGGGACCCTATGGGACCTCCCAAGGCCTGGGATGAGAAACACTAGGGTACAGCAGTACATCCTTGACGGTGCCTAAGGAAACCGCCACCATGAATGTTATAGCACTAGTGGGAGGCTTCTGTTGGAACATTAAATGGTACCATTTGACTTAATGATGCCTCCCCGTTGCTCTCTTGCTCTTCCCACAGTGTTGAAGCTCGGCCCAGAGGCCTTCAAGTTTGACAGCGGTCTCGAGGCCGTGGCCGTTCGGCAGAATGAGAAGTACTATATACTGCGTCCAGAGGTCATTGAGACCTACTGGTATATGTGGAGGTTCACCCACGATCCCAAGTACCGGCAGTGGGGCTGGGAGGCGGCGCAGGTGAGATGGGGGGGTCGGGGAGACTTGGTTGGTTTGGGTTTGTTCAGTTCATTTTCTAGAGTGCACCCATGTGAGCATATCTGAGCAGAGTGGAAATTCAAAGTCCAGAGAGACAAAGACTGCTATGAGTTAGTCTTTCATCTGTTGTGAAAACTTTGTCTTCCTAAGCATGTTTGCAGAAATATTGTAAATCTTTCTGCTATAGTAATACTAATGCACATATTCTAATGTGAATAAAATTGAATTTCAGTGGAATTCCCCACAAAGAAGTTTTTGTGTGTGTGAGCATTTGTCTTGAGTTTTGCATCTGTGTACTTGCATAACATCAGCATAGATACGGTTTCTTTAGACACCGGGGCATCTTTAGAAGGTGATCCATGTCAGATGACTGCTTCGTCAATGAGCACCGTGCTTGTGGAGCTGGGTCTCTCCTGGGGCCTCGGAGCTCATGAGTCTGCCTGACCTACAGCGACGTCTCCTTCCTGGAGCGGCGCAGAATCCCCATGAGATCCAGTCGCTTGTTGTGAATCAGCCAGTTTCACATTTAGGATGCAGCCAGGTTGTGGCTAGGGTGTCCCGTGTTACCGTCGGTGACAGATTGACTGCTGCTGATGACATTGCCGTGACTCGTATCGATCGGGGCACTACTTTTGGCTGATTGTATTGATGCTGTTGACATGGTGATGGCTGATACCTGCGTATCATACTGTGATGTCTGTAGTGAAGGGGCTCTCTGGAGGATATTGCTGTGGCAGCACTCAGTGCAGGAAAGCGTGTAATGCTCAGGACACAGAATAAAGCGGTTAGTAGGGCTGCTCTCAATTCGCTTGGCCATTCCTCACTTTCTTTCTGCTAAGAAGATTCCAGAGGGCTCTGGTGGATGCCTGGGAGACCCAGTAAGTCCACTATCCTGGCTCTGTTGTCATTACAGTCTCTCTCTATCACTGTTTTGGTTTTTTCTTAATATACATGAAGTACCGTGCCTAATAGGAATTATTGTTTTTGAAGGTCTGACATTTGCTCCTAAATCATGGCCAGATCATTTGCAAAATGCTTGGTTATTTGCCAATCTCTCTTTGGTTTTTTCATATGTATGCTATTAGTTAACTTATCGGGTTGGATGCAGTCTGGTTCCGAATAACTGTCAAAGTGTGTCTCAAGCTGCTTTTCTGCCAAGGCTGCGGGGCTGACCTTTATGTTGATGTTCAAAGCCTTGTGGCAGGTACCGCTATGGGCCACCCTGAATTGGGGGGTAGGGGGTGCATTAAGGGTGTAAGCCTCAACCAAAGGGACTATTTCAGCTAGAGAGAGCTTGGCTTAGCCAGAACAGGAGTAACGGTAAGAGAATCACAAGCAGGCGGTGGCAAGCTTCACGTGTCATAATCTTTATTTTTTTTCAGAGATGCATTAATAATAATTGTCATACTAATAATTGCAGAAGTATAATTTATGAATGACAGAAAAGTATAGAATAAATCTGTGGTGACAATAAAAGAGAGTGGGAGCCGGACAGGACGTGGTGAAACCCTGAGGGCCAAGCCGGGCAGCGTAGGATAGAGCCTGTCAGTGAACGGTGACGACGTGTCATTGGTCTCCCAGCTCTTGGCTGTGAAGGTCCTGTAATGTGATGGCCGTGAACAGTGCATCCCCTCTCTGCATCTTGATTCTCCCGCCTGCTCTTCTCCGCGCTTTCGCTTGCAGCAGATCTTTCACCCTCCTGGAATCTCTGTGACTTTCCTTCAGCTTCTCCCAGCCCCGTTACACAATGGGAGTTTAAAGGGCTCCTCCTGGGGGCCGGCAGACTCGTCACGGCCACGGGCTGTGACATGCGGACAGGGCAAGACTGGGCCATCTGAGCGCGCCGTCGCAGGCAGACCAGTTATTTAAGGGCCTTTTATTGGCTGTGGGTCTGCCTCAGTTCACAGAGAACAGAATTTTTATATTTTCTGTCATAGAGCTGTCCTCACTCTGCCCCCCTTCCCACAACGAAGAAATAAACAAGGCAGTGAACGAAGCCCTGTTTTAATGAGGTCAGCACAATGTTTATAAACTCAATCCGAGGTCCCCGATGACTACGGTTCCCATGACGATCTCCGGCCGAGGGGGGCACATCACCAGATGATGATGAAGAGTGAGTCTGAAACAGTGTTGCCCCCCCCCTCCCAAGTTAAGGCTGAATGCTCTTAGTAAACACAAAGCACATCTGTTTTGTTGTGCACCAGCTAAGAGTCATTCTCTCCAGAAAGATCCGCTATGATGTGACCTGCTGCTTTGAAATCTCTGCTGTTTCCCTTCCCTCAAGTGCAATTAAGTATTTTTAAGGCATCATTCAAACAAATGTAAAAGAATGGATTGCCTGCCTTTCCTGTTTTCCTGTGTAATGGCAAATTGAGGTTTATTATAGCAGAAAGCGTTATGTAGCCTGTCCCGCCAGCATTAAACACTGTAATTATCCCGTAGTCCTGAGATGGATTCACAATTTGGATTATAGGGAAACACTGGCATTTTCATTGGCAAAGGAAACTGAGTGAGTGAGCATCAAATCTCAGCTGCATTTAAGAGACAGAAGTTTAGTTTTACCTTTTGTTGATGCATCCCTGTGATGCATGAACTCATTAACTCTTCACACCAGCGCTAAAATGGAGAGACTGGATGTGAAAGTTTGGTGACAAGATTCCAGTCAGCTGCACAGACACGTCAGATTCATCTGTTTGCGTGTCATCTTTCAGGCCATTGATAAGTACTGCCGCGTGAGTGGTGGCTTCTCTGGCATCAAAGATGTCTACTCCTCCACTCCGGCGTACGACGATGTCCAGCAGAGCTTCTTCCTGGCAGAGACGCTCAAGTAAGCCCCGCCTAGTCCTATCACCAGTAATGGCTGTGATGTCATCACAATGAAAATGATCAAAACAAAACTGTCACTGTTATTCGGCACAGTGGAGAGGTAGCAGAGCAGTTCATGTGTGGTTGAGCTGTTCAGTAACTGAAGGCTCTGCTAATCAGTCCATCTACACCTCCTCCAGGTACCTTTACCTGCTGTTCTCCAGCGATGACCTGCTTCCTTTGGAGAACTGGGTGTTCAACACGGAGGCCCACCCCCTTCCTGTTCTGCATCTGGGAAATATCACCTTGCCTGGGAGCAACACCCAGCGATAGGGGTGCCCTTCTATCCCCGGGATGCATTGTGGGTAGGGCCCCCCCTCAGCACTCTGCATCTCCTCTTCCACCATGAAAGTAACTATCGGCTCATGGTTCAGTGAAGGGTCCAACCCCACGGGCACCAAGACACAGGGACCTGGATGCCTCTTAGAGACAGACCCACTGCTGTGGCAACAAATCGGTTTTGGTCAATGAATTGGGGCGTGAAGGATTTTTCAGAATCGTGTTTTTTCTTTTGTTTTGTTTTTTTTAATTCAACACTGACCATGGAATCATATAAAATGCTAACAGTCATACTTTCTGTGTGCTCTCACAATGACCTTTGATCTGGAACTGTTCTGATAAGTACATCCTCCTCCACTTTTATTTTGGAGGAGACAGTGATTGGTCTAATATTGTACAGTATCCGTATTGTTTGTTTTTTCCCTTTTTTCCTTCCCTGTGGTGCGGGGATTTCTTGGGAAGTGGCAGAGTCTCCATCAGTGGCCGTCGGAAGGACCGAAGCCCGGTTAGTTGCTCTTCTGCTGTCTGATACTGTCGGTCCCTGTCTTCTTTTACATTTTCTTATGACTTTTCTTCCTCTTTTTGTAGTTCCTCATTCCCTCAAAAATGTGTAAAGAACAACTGCCCAAATATGTGCAGTCATTGCTGTGTGAAAATGGGGACGCGTTATATAAGGGGGGTGTTCCTGAAAATGGATGATGACTACAGAATAAAGTTCTTGCTTTATACCTGATGCGGGGGTAGAGGGGTACAATCCAGCAGCTCTGCGTTGTCACTACTGCCGTTCAGCTTCTCACTTGTGCCCTAAAACCCTTTAGGGAGTGTCCAAGTTCCTAATAGGCCCTGGTCACGCGGCAAGACTATTTATTCGATCTGACATATTCATTGTGTTCAATTCAGTCCGTCCTCAGGATCGAAAATGGTCTGTGAGTGGTGGGTCATTTGTTTTCGTTATAGCTTTAAGTTGCAGTTAATGTCTGTTCTCAATGGTGAAATGATTTGAGCTGCACTTTGCTCGATGGGGGGAGGTCCCACACCCCATACCTGTGCTTTGTGTAGACTGTGACATGCACAAATGCAAATACAAAAAAAAATGGTCCCCGTATTTTCATTTGTTTTTTTTTGTTTTTTTTAAATATATATTTTATGCTTTTGGTCTTTTTCGGCCTTCAAAACACAATGTTCTGACTCGTCAGAAATCTGTAAATATGATATATGTAATGCCATCTATAAATGTTTTGATTTGGAGCAGAAGGCATAGATGGACAGCTGTCAGGTTTGCTTTTCAGGGAATTACAAATCTGACCTCTATGGGGCACTATATAGTAACTTGCATGTAGAACCTACATCTAGTCTACAATGGCCAGCTTGAATAAATGGTGATGGAGTGCAGAAAAAAACAGGACAATGCTTGGTTTATCCAGGTGTCTGGTTTTTGTACTCCAGTGACTGGGTTTTTGCACCCCTTGGGCCCAAGACGGAAAACTTTTTCTTTTTTCCTCGCATCAAGTGCAAACAGATCACTAATTCAAACACAAGACGAAGACTGACAGTCCCCTTGAATGGACTAGTCCTGTGATTGCTCTTATTAAATGCAGTTAGACCCACCCCCCTCTTCATTGGTTTCTTCCCAGACAATCATTTCTGACCCTATTTCCTGATAGGCGACTCCTCACAGTCCTGCCGTCATCAAAGCTAAAATAAAGACTGCTTGAATGTTACCATTTCCATCACCTTCATGACTAATGTAATCCAAGTCAATGCCACCCCTTCCTACTACTGCCTTAATTCTCTGTAGCCTTAACAAATTCCATTTACAGTGTTAGTTTCTTTAAATCTAATTCCGGTATTGCTACCAATTACTTGCCTGCATTGTAGACCAGTTACTACACATGAACTGGGTTTTAGGATTTTTCTTGTCAGTGACCCTTTGTGTTGGATCCATTTTCCCATTGTTTCCCTCATACATTCACACATCTCCATTGCCTGTTTTGTCTCGGTTGTTTGCCAGTAATTGTGCCTATTGTAATGAGTTGTGTGTCCAGGAGGTATTGCTCTGGTCCCTGTTCTTTAAAGTTATTACCATTCTTTTGCTTCATGCTCTGTCATTAATTAGAAGTTTCTCTCAATATAAACTGACTGTGGTCATGTGATTCTTGCAACCTGTCAAAACTAACACATTGGAGTCATTCATTATCTCTCACTTACAACCCTCGACCAGAAGTTAGGGCTACCAACAGAAAACACTGGCAACTGTTTATATGTACCCAAGAAACCCCAAGTGGGAAAATAATTGAATACTGGCTTAATTAGTACAGGTCATTTTTATGGACGGAGCTCAAACAGTAAATAATTAAAGAATCTCCAAAGGATGTAAGCAGCTGGCCATCAAAAATGCCAACCCTGATGGCACCTCTGGCAGCCTTGTGTTCGTGTGTCAAAGCTGCCTGACTCATGCGGTTTTGTGTTTTTTTTGTTTTTTTTTGGTCAGCGTTATTTGCTTCCTGCCCTGGGGACCCCCGAGTCCACGCTGGCTTCCATTGTCAGCAAGCAGTTTTGGAATTGTTTTCTGTATTTGTATTTTTACTGAGCAAATAAAAAAAAATAGAACTGTAAATATGTTTAAGATGATGGATCAAAGGATTCAATAAAGATTATTAAGAGAAACTGGATTGTTTATTTCGCAAGTGCTTTATTTTGTGTCTCATTGGCGTTGCCCAATATGGCATTTGTCACCAAAAGAATATGTGTCTATTTAATATTTAATCGCAATGTATTGCCACTCTTTCCCTGCCAGATATGTTATGGCATGAGTATTTTACACACTGCCTGTGCCCTCTGCCTCGCCCAATGCCGGTGTTGTGGCACAGATGTCTCTCTTCTGTGAGAGTGGACTGGCCTGTTCATGTCACTAGTGTTTGAGACTGGGCTTAATATACCATATCTGTATCAGGGAGGAAACCACCACCATCATGTCACTGGAGAGGTATGACGGACTAGATAAGAATAACACTAAGGAAAGAGTCACTAGGCAGCCAGGAAATGCAATGAGACCTCTACAAAGGTCAAGGCATGAGTTAGACATTCAAGTCTACCTAACGTTTTGCAGCGTTAATAGACACATATTCTACAGCCCCAGGTTTAAGCACCTTGACCAGTTTAAAAGCAGCCCTGAAATATCACTTTTAACTGCCAGTCTTGTGGAGTTTCCAAAACCGCTCACTATTAAGTATAAGAAAAGCATGGAAAACTATACCGTTGACATAAACTGTGGTATGTGTACTTTACCATGTGGTTTGTGTACTTTACCAAAATGTCAAAATGACACCGACAGTTGCTCTGTCAAAATGCTGCCTAATTAAAAGGTAAGTTTTCATGTCCCTCTAGTCTAATAAAAGTGCATATCTTCTGTTCGCAGCTACACACATACAGTACATGCAATAGCCTGGAACATTTCACACTCAGCACTTTAACTGAATTATCGAGTGATGCGAAGCATTTACAATGATCAAAACCATATGGTTTCTTTGGAGGAGATTATCAAGTCATTTTTCTGGCATGCCGTTACATTAATCTGCAAAACATGCACAGTTACGATGAAAGTTTTGTTTAAACCACATATTTAAGAAAAAGTAATAAGCTAATCCAATTCTATGCGTAATCTAGTTTTTTTTTTAATTAAAGCCTTGAATCCAGTTATATCACTGCATATATAAAAAATGACAGGCCAGAGTTTAAACATGAGGTATATATACCAATTACCCTAAATAGGTAAGTAGTGCATGGTCTGGGTGGTGTTGCTCACAAGCACATTCAGAAAGTGTTGTCACCACTGGTCCCCCATTATAGACCCATCAGCTGCCTTTATTTATTGTGTTTGGATAAAATACTGACAAAACAATTTGCCTGTCCAGACGAGGGCAGTCTTGGCCATGAATCTGAAATCTGCGATCCTTTAAATTATTCACAGGTATTTAACTATCGATTTCTATGCATTTAAATGTACCTTTAAATATTTCAGTTAATGTCAATGATTTAAACATGCCTTCGATTGCATTGTCCTGACAGTTTTTCATTCCTTTTATTCGTGAATAAAAATGCAGTTTAGAGATATTTTATTAAGAGATTTTGGAGAAGTATCAAAATACAGAACACTATTGTTGAATATTTCTAATTTAGAACATTTTAAAAATAATTCATGATACCTTTATAAGTTATTTGTCCATAATTTAAATATACTTCTGAATTAATTTTTTCAGGGTTTATGTTTTTACTTCAAAGCACATTTACAGAGTCATAGTCAAATCAGCACATAAAGAGGCCATTTGGTCACAATCACTTAAATCTGTGATGCATGATGTTTGGGGAAGGAAGAAATTTCTTCATGCCATTAAGTGCACCATGTAGTAAAAAAAAAACTACTTGTCTGGATTCATGGGAAATTAACAAGCTCTTTAATGTGTTTACGAGCACTAGTTAATTACCTGTGACATCGGAACCGGAGTCAATGCAGCTCGGCAGAATCGCTGTCACGGGCATGGTGGCACTCCACCATGAGATATTCATGTGGGGAAAAGACAGTCGTCCACAGCTCTGAATTTTGAGTTGGCTGTGGGCTTCACAGTCTGATGTGGAAGACTACAGCTGACCGCTTCAACAAATACCAAGAGTGTCTGACAGTTATGCGCTTGCAAGTGTTTACATTGCTTAAGGCCAGCAGCATTTCACAGATAACCTAATGCTCTTCATTAATTTGCAGTCTAGGCTGCCCCGAGATGATCCTCACCGGCCCATTTCCGTATGGGCTGATTGGTTTTATGTTCTGGAAATGGTCTGGGGTTACTATGTTCATGGAGTTACTATGTTCATGGTGCTTTTCCACGCCTCCTTAGGTTAGGACCTTCTACCTCAACCAGATAATTAGTACAGATCAGGTCAAAATACTCTCCTGGAAAAATTTCTTCCTTTTCCATTGGAAGCTGTTGCCTTCCTACCATTTCAAAAAGCTAAAAACAAATGATCTTTCCAAGATTAAATATCTTTTTTAATTCTGGTTTTGGAGCTACACTGAGTGTTCTAGGTCAATAGTGCAGTACATCTGGTTTGCACAATCACATTAAGCTTGTAAATTCTTGTTTTATCTTTTATCTTTATTACTATTTTTATGTTATGACTGTTTTATGGCCCCCTGATGCACACTGAAGTTGGAAATTGCGCTTAATAAAATATATTTATTGTTATATTATGTGGTCAGTGGGGGAATGAGACGCCTGTTTGCAGATGGTGCTTGGGTGGACAGGGTTCTTTAAAATATATATTTATTTTTAGAAAAGTGTCTTAAGCCATTAACTACCCTTTACCTCCATTACGCTACATGCGCATGTAAACTTTTACCTGTATTACTGACGTGCAA
Organism: Pollimyrus isidori; assembly: GCA_019775955.2. Taxonomy (NCBI): domain Eukaryota; kingdom Metazoa; phylum Chordata; class Actinopteri; order Osteoglossiformes; family Mormyridae; genus Pollimyrus; species Pollimyrus isidori. Next base: position 50,722,801 of record JABFDZ020000001.1, read on the forward strand.
ATCCGCTTTTACGTATTTTTACGTATATGTTTTTGGAACTGGTACCACTACAGGCGTTGGTATATGTTTTACTTTTATTCGATACCTATTTATACACTACTATTGCATTTTACATTAAAATGTACCTAACCCAGCACAAACTAAAAATTACAGGAAGGACTGAACCCACAAAACGTGGGTCCGTCATCGCCAGGGCTTCTAGTTGCCTGGCAACTCTCCTCCCTCACACACGCCCACCAAAATAATCAACCAATCAAAATCGCCTAGCGGATTAATACTAAACAAACACAGAAGACGACTTTTAAATCCTAACATGGAGATGCGGTGTGTTTGTTGTGCTGTTGCTCTTGTTTCGTTTTAATACCACTTCTGGTTTTGCAGGACGCCGCTTCATATGCTGGCGTCCCTGGTGCAGACCGAGCGCTCTAGGGGGGCTGGTCTCTGAGCTGAGTCCGGCTGTTCTTCGGCGGAGGTTATAAGGCTGCGCCCCGGCGGTTTGCTCTCATAGCTCGGCGGTCCTGCCGTAAGTTCTGAAGTCGACGCTAGCGGTGGCTACCCCTCCCCTCTTTTTTTTTTGTGAAGTTGTTTTTTTTTTTCCTTCTTCTTCTTTATATTCTGTTAAGAGTTATTAGAAGGACTCATTTTCCTAGTAGGTACAACCTTTACGTTCTCTTTTTATATACGCGTCTTTAATGTGTCGCCTAACAGCTCAGGAGAGCGTCCTCACAACTTTAAGAGGCTAACGTCGCACTGCAGTTTGGCTAAAGCTGCGCAAATCACTTCTCTGACCGTGCGGCACACGAGCATTTGTTTCTGCGAGAATGTGCATTTAAACGAGAACAGGCTGCTTCTTTCAGTGAGTCAGCCCCTCTCTGTAGTTTTGCTAGCTGGCTGTGCTTTCTTCACATTCTTTGCTGTAAATGCGCCTGTTAAACCCGTAACTTGTTTGTACTTTGCAACTTGGCAGACTTGACCTTAAATGTGCTTTTGCTTATTCGAAGTGTTTAGTGGTGATTCTTTTTTCGTTTGTCCAAGTTTGCTCCCCATCCTAAACTCGCTTAAAGCGTATTTGCAAGTCGTCCAGATAATTTCAGACCTAAATTTCTAGTACGCCAAACTTGATGGCGATGCATGCAATTTGAAAGGGGTAATTAGATGCCGGAGTGAAAGTTTCTTCGGTGGTTTTGTGTACGGGCTGGCGCAGCACTGAACCATGATTGCCTGGAAATGCAACGAAGCATGTTCTGCTGATCGACGTTTCGTTGAGTCCATAATGTTCAACCAATTTCTTTGTGTGACGCGTTTCTTCGTTAAGCTTGTGTCGGCATGGGCAATTCATATAAGCACATTAGACCTGCTTTTAAACAATACTGGGTGGATGCTTACGATTTTGTCTTCGTTGTAGCTTTTTAAAGCACGTTCTGCTCCGAAATCTTCACTGTCAAATATAAGCCTTGTCTTTCACACCCTATAGATTTTTTAATGGAAACATTGAAGACAACCATGGCAGAAGCTATGAGCAGTAGGGACTCTGAGTCCTGCAGCGTGCTGAGCTGGGATCAGGTGAACCGCCTGAATGAGGTGCTGACGGGGGCTGTGCCTGTGCACGGACGAGGCAACTTCCCCACCCTGGAGGTGAGGCTGAAAGACATTGTGCAAATTGTTCGAAACCGCCTGGAACAAAAAGGAATAGTAGTGAGGGATGTGCGTTTGAACGGCTCTACTGCCAGCCACGTGTTGGTTCAGGACAACGGATGGAGCTACAAGGACCTAGATCTAATTTTCAGGGTGGACCTTCCAAATGAGGCAGAGTTTCAGCTCATCAGAGACGTGGTGTTGGGAACCCTTCTGGATTTTCTGCCAGATGGGGTGAACAAGGAGAAGATAACTCCTATGACCCTCAAAGAAGCTTATGTGCAGAAACTGGTGAAGGTCTACACTGACCTTGACCGGTGGAGCCTCATTTCTCTGTCTAACAATGAGGGACGAAATGTGGAGCTGAAATTTGTTGATTCAATCCGCCGTCAGTTTGAGTTCAGTGTGGACTCTTTCCAGATTGTTCTGGACTCTGTTCTATCTTACTATGATCTCTCTGAGAACCCCATGTCCCAGCACTTCCACCCCACTGTGGTTGGGGAGAGCATGTATGGAAGTTTTACCGTTGCACTCGACCACCTGAAAAACAAGCTGATTGCCACCAAGCGGCCAGAGGAGATCCGTGGAGGGGGGCTGCTAAAGTACTGCCACCTTCTGGTGAGGGGCTTTCAGCCCACTGACCAGGAGGAGTTCAAGGCTTTGGAAAGATATATGTGCTCCCGTTTCTTCATCGATTTCCCTGACATTGTGGAGCAGCAGAGGAAGCTGGAGTCCTACCTGCAGAGCCACTTCATCGGCGAGGAGAAGAGCAAATATGACTATCTCATGATACTCCACCGGGTTGTGAATGAAAGTACGGTGTGCCTGATGGGACATGAAAGGCGTCAGACCCTCAGCCTGATCTCCCTTACTGCCTGCCGTGTGTTGGCAGAACAGAATGCCATACCAGACGCTTCTAGTGTCACCTGCTACTATCAACCTGCCCCCTATGTCAGAGACCTGAACTTCAGCAACTATTATGTGGCCTCCTGCAGCCAGTCAATTCCAACGTGGTTGCCATGTAACTGAGGGACAGAGAGACACCAGTTTAACAGGGTCTGTGATTATAATTCTGCTAATCCCTTTATGGGTATAAATGCAATATTTAAATGGATGTTTGACTTTTTGTTGCGATTCTCATTCCTTTTTATATGGGTGACAAGATTACTGAACCCGTGGTTTTTTTGAGTGGTTTTTCTCCTCTTGCACTTATGTTGTGTCAGGTTTGTCAATCCCTTTCCCTTTTGGGTCCTGGGTGAAGAATAATTTGGTCTGTCACCCTGCTCCCCCTGATTATATGGGTACTGGGGCAGGCATATGGTATTTTTATTGTGGTGGGCTTGGAGAAGTGAAGCAAAAACCGATTTGTGCCTGCATTGAAGTTTAGTAAGATTTTTTTTTTTTCTTTCTGCATTTTTTTCCCAAATACTGGAGGGAAGTGTAAGTATATAAGCAGGTATTGGTGTTAAAGATATTTTGAATGTTTTTGAATTCTACATTCTTTCCCTTTTCGACATCAAAAGTGTAATGAGGGATTAAAGACCTGATAATATGTATAGAATAATATGAAAATATAAGCTTTTGTGGTAGATAAAGTATTAGGAGTTCAGTCCTGCCAATAGACTGCTTGCTCATCTTGTATATGGGATTGTGGAACTGTCGACCTTTAGTGGATTTTGTTACAGTATTCTCCATTCTGTGATGTAATTTTTGGCCTGAAGAAATTTTGAAAAAGCATGAAAGTTCTTGTAAGATGGGAATTTTAGCATTCCTACAGGTGTGTAACTGAGGGGGGGGGGGGGGGGGGGGGGGGCGGGGGGGGGGGGGGGGGGGGGGGGGGGGGGGGG
>JABFDZ020000001.1:50728001-50742629 GCA_019775955.2 Pollimyrus isidori
CGCCCCCTCCCCGGCGGCCGCCGCCCGCCCCCCCCCCCCCCCCCCCCCCCCCGCCGGCCCCCGCCCGCCCCCCCCCCCCCCCCCCCGTCTCGAGGGATGTGCTGTGTAATTATTTGTGGCTGTTTCAAACCCTCCCTGTACCCTCGACTTGCATCTGTAACATTTTCTGTCCTAGTCAGTACTGCAGAACTTCCTGTGCTGAAAACCCAAGATGATGCTCTGTGGGATGGGTTGTGGGTTTTCCCTGTGCTTCAGCAAAAAACTCTTTTGTAAAGTCATTCGGGTGCATATGAAGTCCGTCTTATTTTGCACAGAAATTGTAACAAAATGCAAGTATCTTTTTGTTCTTGATCTAGTTTGTTTTGGGTGATGGGGTGAAAGATGGAAATGATGCTCATCACTCACCTATGTGGGGTTTTGTTTTTCTTTTCTTTTTTTTTTTTTTTAAAAAAACATCAACTTGGGTGGGTATGATGCCTTGCAGAGACTTATGTGAAGTCCATGTTACATTATGAATTTCCCACTACCTGTTTTGAGCAAGTTCTGATCTCAAGTGCCTTTCTTGCTCCTGATTGGTGGAGGAATTTTAGGTGTGTTAGGCACTTTAGGCTGGGGAAAGGAATGGGTTTGACAGTCCTTCTGGTGTGTGTGTGTGTGGGGGGGGTGGGGGGAGTGCACCCCCCCATGAATACTGGGGTCTGCAATAAGCCGCTTGTACACGATTGTGTGCACAAGTTATGAGGGAAAATGTTCTTTATTCCTGGAAAATTTGTGTAAATCTCTTTGCTTTGTCTTTAATCGGACATTTTTAGCACTTTAGCAATTCACTTTAACCCTCCTTGAGGAAATGTACTTCAGAAGGATGTGTTTGAAGGGACAAAAAAAATTTAATAAAGTGTTCAAAGCCCAAATTCCTTTTGTCATTTGTACTATGTCACTGATGGTAGCTACATAAATTCTTTCTGAATTAAACTGCCTATAGTTGTCCTAGTCACACGTCATGCCAAGTTTACATGTATGCTTAAAGATTGGGTAGCAAATTAGCAAGTTTTTATTTTAACTGCAATCCTAAATACATTCTATTACTGCTGCTTGAGTGTTATGGGAGTCTTGATTTCCCAGTTTGTATGTCTGGTGATTTAGCTGATTTGAATTGCTTCAGTTGATTTCAAAGCAAGTCTGAATAATTCCAATGTCAAGCAATAACTCAAATATAATCACACTATAAACCAAAGTGTTACTGTACTGGATCAGTTGTATAATATGACATATTGGTGGCTTTTGAGCATTTCTAGTCCATTTTTATGGCTTCTCACTCTTAAGGGCAGTGCACAACTTAAAATGGTACCTCTGAAAAGCAGTGTTCTGAATTTTACCCAGAGGTAGCATAACCAGAATCTGAACCAAATGTGTTCTGCTTGCTCATTTTTAATAAACACTTTCCCCTTATGATTGGCTGAGCCAGTACAGCAGATGTGTGTATGCCTTGACCGACTGACACTGGCAGCTACCGTGATTTTTTTGGTATCTGCCCAAATGCATTTTTGTATAGAAAATTTGCATACCGATGTCTCATTCACATCCTAAATGGACGTTAACCTTTGCCGCTTGAGTGTGCTCCACACGCACCTTGAGACCGTGCTCTCTGAAATGGCGAAATGTACTCGGATCCCTGGAAAGCAGCTCTGTTTCACTAAACAAAACCATTGCATGCTGTCTTCTTAGGGAGTGACTGTATTTAGTTGAATCTTCTTGTGACAAATATTTGTCCTTGGCCTGCTTCCATCAACAGACAGTCCTGCTTCACACTCCTGCCTTTGAGCAGTTGGTCTTCTGTGTGTTGGTTTAGGAATGGATGTTCAAGAAGGCTGTTAAGTGCTTTTTGTTTTTCCATATAATGGCTCGTTTCATTTGCAGCCTTACTTTTTTTATGCAAAACTGTTTGCCGAGAGCTCTTAGCAGCAGTGAATGATATGGGGAGGAGAATTTTTATTTTCCCACCCAAGCAGGGGATCCAGTCTAACCTGAGAGTCTCAAAAACAGCATTTCTCGTACAACCTGGACATACGCGCGCATCTGACTAATAATGCGGTTTAAGCCTCTAACACCCCCTTTCTTGTTCAGAGGTGCTGCCACTGCTAAGTGGGCGGAAATTTGCCAGAAGCCTTATTCATATTCAGTCTGCAGTCTTGAACTGTGGGCTTAGGATTTTAATTGTTTACTCCTCATAACATGCCTCGAGTTTATTGAAGCGTTACATGTTAGGTGTGCTGTTTGAGCTGTATTTTTAATTGTGTTCTTTAACAATTTCATTAGCGTTTTCTTCCTTGCTGATCCCACCAGAGAGAACTTCTCACAACAGTGGCAATGCGATGACCCTGATATTCATCACTAAAGCACAGGTTATTGTAATTTTATACAGAATAGCAGCATGGCCCTGATATGTATAACCAGTTGGGGAATAGCCCCAATACATTTTAGACTCTGAAAAGGGGCTGGTGTTCCCCTCTCCCCCCCCCCCATCCCAAAATTGCTGTAGTAGCGGTATTAAGGAGGTCATTGATTACTCTTGTGTCATAATGCTTTCTGGAAACAAACCCCTGGTCTTTTGATAAGTGAGCATACAGTATGATTGGCCATTGCAAGGAGTCATGTTCCTATCTGTCTGCAGGTAGACAAGACAAGAATGTCAGTAAAAAGGCTACAAAAAAAAAAAAAAAACTGTTCAGTCAGTGGTGATTGTAACTCTGGCTGAAAACCCTACGCTGAAAAAAGGGTAAACATTTGTGCATTTGCTTGTCACTGGGGCTGTACCCTCAATTGTATTAAAGGTACAGAGATGGACTCTGAGGAACATCCCAAGCATACAAGCAGCATCAATGTTCTATCAATGATACAAAAATGTTCTTCAGGGTCAATTTCTGTACTTTAAAAGGTACAATTACCTACAGTTAAGGTCAAAATGCCAGACCCTTGATTCCCAAGCCAATGCCAGCCTTGCCTGTCTCATTGCTGTGCCTTAGCATTCAGGAGCAGAGACACTCTGCCTCGGCAGATCGCTGTGCAACGGACCTCTGAAGGCACCAGAATGAAACAACCCTGTGACCCTGCAAACCGCGGCCGACTCTTTCACTGAGCTGAGTGTGCAAGACACAATGAATGATTTCTGGAACATTGCTGATAAAAACGTGCACGGTGAGACAATCAGATCCCAGAGCACAGAGCATTGGACAGTTCAATAAGAGAAATGGAAACCGCAGTGGAACAGCACCCCTACCTCAGGCCTTGGGGTAGAATTCCATCCCATGTAACTCCACCAGTACTGTGGGTCCTTATTAAGGCATTAAACCAAGTAGTGAACTTAATTATGCTTATGTTTCACCCTCTAATACAGTGCTATGTGCTCCCTGCTCGTCTGAGATGTATGACGTGCATAATTGTCAGAACTCTTTGATGCCTCTGCTTTGTGAGAAAATGTTTGTGGTTAATGGCTTTTTTTTTTTTTTTTTTTTTTTAAGTTGGTTAAGGCCCCAATGAACATGATGTTCGTTTTTTTTTTTTTTTTTTTTTAATCTCTGACATCACATTTGAGAGTGCAGGTCTCACTATGAGTCAGTATTGGGGTCCTGCTACAGACCATAATTGCCATCAGTTTTCAGATGACTGTTGCATTGCAACGTGTGTAAGTTAAAAGCTTATGTCAGACGGATGTTTAAGGACGATTCAGTTTTCAGATGAGACGTTCTGACACCCCTTTCACATGTAGGACAAACGCACACTCACACACTGGCCTGAGCACTCGGCCAACGGTCGACTGACCCGTTCCTCCACACCACACGGGCATGTGGACCTTATGCTATGATATAACCAGAAGGCTTCTGTCCCAGATGCGGAGGGAGAGGGTTGTGGTCCCAGCCACAAGAGAAGGAGAGAACTGTGCTGATAAAACTGATTTGATAGTGAGCTTTTCCCATCACATGGATCCCTAATTGGACAGGTGGCTAAAATTCACTACTGCAGCATGTTCCACATCTCTTGAGCTGGAAGGTCAGGCGCAGTGATGTCAAAATGCGTGAGAAGCTGAGCAGCTGAATCAAAAGACGTCCCGTCCAGGAAATGGATAACTAGCATGAATAGCCTCTCCTCAACCCTGAAAGGTTTTCGCAAACAGATGGCTATTTATGTCCTTTTTCACATTCTGAGAAACAGGTGATAGGGCGAGAAGCAGATGTTTGTGGCTGAAACGGTCGTTGTTGCACCTTTCCTGTCACCCCGTCAAACCATTTCCCATAACTGCTGTATTGCTCCGCCACCCCTCACAGTCCCCGGTGTGTTTCACGGCCGTGCAGAGTGATCAAAGTGATCTCCCAGATGTCTCCCAACGCAAGTCGCCACTTGCACCTAATTTGTGAACGACCTCTCTCAACCCAAGGCTGAGCAGCCTGTATTGATTAGTGGCTATCAGATGTGAAGAGTGCAGACTGATTTGAAGAAACCTCCCATCTAAGTTTAAACTCATTCCAAGAAGTACAGAAAGTCTCCTCACTAGCAAAGAAGGCTTTTTGTGAAGACAGAAGTGTATGCTTTTAGTAAGGAAAGGTTTAGTAGTAGAGTCTTAACATCTAGGAAAGAAACAAATGTGTAAATATTCACAGACAACTAACCAGGGTTTGAGGTCTGATCGACCAGACCAATGTTTGTCAAGTTTTTTTCCCCTCCAACAGTAGATGATGCTATGGTTTTAAAACTTATTGCGTGGTTTTGGTGATAGTACAGTTTGTCCAAGGAGGATTTTTTTCCCTATATTAAAAGGGGGTTGGAAAGAAGGATTAAACTGATGTCCAAAGACCAGTGGTAGGAAAGGTCCAGTCAGTGTGATCAGTAGCCTCTCCTATGGCATGCTTATTTTTCCTTTTCTCATGTTTGCATTTCAGCTGGATTACAGTCATTAATTATCAGCTGGTGGCAGTCTTTCTCTATCTCTCCTGGTGTAGGTCTTGAAGCAGCTTAAACACGTATGACTACTAGTAAGGACTATTTCCATTTCAAAGAATTGCATAAATTCTCATTTAGAAATTTTACCAGTTTGCCCAGGTCAACAATCCATTCCCTGAAGCCTGCTCACCTCTTCATAAATGCAGCTAATAGAAGCTCAATCAAGGAACCCTGAATGTGCCAAAAAAAAAAACACGTGTGGACTTGTACTTCTCCTCCAGGGTGTGGAGGCTTTTTCTTCCACGATGCATAGGAATCAGCTGTGTTTTTGTGGGCTAGTGACGAAGCCTCTTTTTAAATTGAATCATTGAGTCATAAAGACAAAGTATTGTGATCTGCCCTAATTATGTTTGTCATGGTTGAAGTCTTTTAATGAAATATTTCCAGAGGTCAGCTATCTCATTAATATGGAATTTTACATATAAATATCAGGGTAGCGGAGCACAAATGCTGGACAGGTGCTACATTGTATCCTTTAGCGAATTCTTGCAAATTTTTGTTTAGCTAATCGAACAATAGTATCCAATATATTAAGAATAGTAAGAGAAAAGGAGGATGTTGCCACATCCACCACACGAAAAAAAAAAACATTTCGGGGATGAGAAACTGAGTGCAGCCCTGCAGTAGGTGATAGCCCTGCAGCAGGTGATAGCACCACACTAGTTTGAATAGAAGGGAACAGTGTGGTTTTTTTTTTTTTTTTTTCCGGTGGCTGGAGTGCCACCAAAGGGTAGTAAAACTCTGATTAAATAAGTAACAACATAAGGTCTCATTTGCCAGCTCTAGTACCCCCTAGTGGTTATAGCCTTTTACTACCTAGTCCATATAAGTGTTTTTGTGATAAATGTTTATGGATAGCATGGTAGTTGTCTCAGTCACCTCCACTCTGTGTGTGTGTGTCACCAAGGATGGATCCCAGCCACATGGCCTTTACTGGTAGGATTAGGCCCCAGGCCACCTACCCAGGATGAGTGGCTATAGGATGGATGTGGCCTTCATGGGGTGCAGTGTGTGCCTGTCTTCAGAAGGGTGCTGGTTTAAGTAATTTTACCGTCAGGGCCCTTGACCAAGGCCATTAACCCTCAATTGCTCCAGGGCCTGTCTGTGACTGATCCCATGTTTTCTCAAAAAAACAAAGTATCTCTTTGGATAAAAGCATCTGCTAGATAATATATGCGATCTGCTAAATTTAATGTATCTCAGTCAGCTACACTGTTTTCCATCTGTTAGTCTCAAGGTCGTTTACACAGGAACGTATCTGAAACACATAATAGATACTGACAGCTGCCAGTAAGTCCATGTTTTACAAGAACAAATACGACATGTATTTAAAGTCTGCAGATGTTTCCTCAGCTTCAGCGTAAAGGTGCATTAGTAGAACTGAACGAGGCCCACAGTGTGTGTGTGTGTGTGTGCATGCTTGTTTTTGTGTGTGTGAGAGGGGTAGCAAGCAGATACAATATGTAGGCTGATAGGCAGGGATATTAACTGTTCAAGTACCACGGGGGCCGTTTTTGGAACCTTAAGAGAGATACCAGCTTCAGATAAAATTCCATCCCTATGAATGTGTGAGAATTTTGTAACCTTCGGTTAAAAATATCAGCAATTTACCTAACTGTCTAATTAAGAGGTGTTCAGCTGCAAACGGAGAGGGTTTCTGCCTGATGAGCTCCTTAGCAGTCTTCATTTGTGGTCCCTCTTCCAGTCTTGGTTTCCATTTTCAGGTGTCAGCCTGTCAGAAAGTACCCTTACTGTGGTAAAGGCCTCTGTACACCCCAGCTGGTAATTTAAATGAATAACGCCAGCGGCTTACTGAAGCTGCCCCAGTTTAGTGCTGGGCTGGGAAAGGGAACGGTGGGAGACAAAGCCAAGGCCGGCCCAACCCTTTTCAGGGCCCGAGGCAAAATTGTATTAACCTAATTGTCATTTGTCATCTTTTTTCTCATTCTAACAGGCCAATCATACAAAAAGACAACAAGAATACAGAAATAACAGCATAAATGGCTAACTGGATTGAGAAGGATCCCAGATTTTTCACCATAACAATATTACACTGTAGAGTGGGTGGCCGGAAACCTTCTTTGCCAGAGATTCTTCTTAACAAAAGAGCGGAGGCAAGCTTGACACATGCTCAGGGTCTTCAGCAGTTTGGTGGAGCCAAGTCTGAGCTACAACAAATTTAATATGCCAACAGTCACATCTCAGGGAATCAACCGCTGGTGCAAGAAGGAGAGCACAGAACTTAAAGAACAATAAATATGCATGGCTACCAAATGCAGTCTCAGAATATCAAGCTTCAGAGAGTTTTATTTGGCTGCAGACCTTTGTGCTGCTCAGCTGTTTTGTAGTTCTGGAAAGTAAAAGTTCACCAGAAGGTAGAATAGTCTGAGCCAAGTGTGCTTAACGGTAAGAAGTTACACAGTTTTGTATTTCCCAGGTCTTTTTATTACACCTAATCGGAAGTAGACATGATCATGCTCACCAGCATTTCGGGAGATGATAGAGATGGTTAAAGACCTTGGCCTAGAGCTTTGTGTCACCATTGGTGGAGCCCCAAGAACAGGTAGCAGGTGAGGAGCATCACCCCCAAACCTTGAAGGTCAGCAGACTTCAGAAATGCCTTCACACCTGGAATGGAGAAACAAAACCCTTTGGATATTTAAAGAGCAATTTATGGAATTGATGATCAGGTGAATGGAGCAAGACACCCTGTAACTATTCATCCAGAAAAGGTTAACCCCTCACACAAATTTTAGCAACAGATAGATGAATAGATATGATATAATCCCTCAAGGAACCAAAAAGTCGTATTCAGTCTAGTGGGGCCCTGTTTATTTTGTTACAATGCATTTTCAGCCCTAATTCTCCCTCAGCTAATTGATTGAAGGCTACCCAATATTGATTCTTCAAGACATTTAGTGCCAACACCTTCTGTAAGGTATGAATAGCCTGTGACACTGGAAACTCATGTGGCTAAAGTGTGCGCATTACTGAGTTCAGTCCTAACTTTCAGGTACAAGATGATGCTTATCGCGCGGTATAGGCATAGGACATCCCTTCCGAAGTCATCGGCAGGACACATTAAGTGTAACCTCAGCTAGCCGCGTTTAAAGCCGGGGTCTCCACGGCATGTTACCGCAGCTAAGATGCCGTATGCCACATCTCCTGGTACGAGGGCCCTGCAGGGACACTCACAGAATGCACTCACTGAATGCACCATTAAGCAAAGAAAATAAACATTTTCCTTGCCGTTTTCTTTTCTGTGAGAGGCTGCACAGGCCAAGTCGGCCAGATCCAGCGCTGAGTGCTTTCCTCAGGTTGTTTGCACAAAATCTTAAAACTCCTCCCCCCCCCCTTCTTTTTGCTCTGTTTTCCCAGCTTGAATTTTTCCCGTTGAAAATAGGACCATTTGGAGAGTAGGAGTGGAAGCCTGTTTATGATCAGATGTGGCAGCTGTTAATGCAGAGAGCTCTGCTTTAAATGAGGATGGCAGATTCCCTGCAGATTATGCCATGAATAGACAGTATTACTTTTGTTTGTAACAATGAATGGTGTCCAGTTAATTCAGAAGCAGCGGTATGGAATGGCAATATTCCAGCAAAGGTCCTAGACAGACAGAGTTTATGTATATATATCATTTCTGTAGCCAGTTGCGAAAGCTGTATTTAAAAACTCTCATTCCAAATATATGAAGGCCAGGTGTTAAACAGAAAGTGATGTTAATGGTTCTTTGTATGCTGTCCGCATATATTCTTATTATCTTTTTACCCAGGTCGGTTCAGTTTGACCCATTTGTCCAGCTGGACATTTACCTTGGGTTTCTCAGATTAAGTTGCGTTGCTCTGAGGCACCACAGCCCAGCTCTTGCAGGTTTTTAATCACCAGGCAGAGAGTCTGGGCATGGAGGATTCAGGGGGAGAGGTTGTTGACCTTGACAGGTATGCAAAACCAGTGAAGGAAAAAGCTCTGGATTCTCAGTGTTACACTCTGTCATTTTCTTTTTGGGCAAAAAGCTCGGCTTGCACAGGTCCGAGCGTTTTTATTACCCAAAGGTGAAATGGGTACTCTACTCCCTGCTGGCTTCTATTTTTGGTGGTTCCAGTCTACTGCCTCCAAACCCTTGTTACTAATCTGTATAACGGCCCATCTGTGCTCACGAAACCCCAACTGCCCTCCTGATGTCATGTGTTTAAGCTGGACTGAATGTTGCCCAAAGATCAATTCTTTAACTGGACCACGTCTAAAGGCCAAATACATATCACAGAAGGCCATTGATTTGCACAATTAGAGAAAATTGCCTATTAGATGTTCATAAAATTATAGCCAAGATTATAGCACTATAGCTATGCCTTTGAAGTGTCTAAGAAGTGTAGTTAAAACTGTGTATTTATATATTATATAACTGGAAGTGTAATTGTTGCAAAGATAACATTTACGCATTATATATTTGTACTCACCATGACCGTGAGGTGAATAAATAGTTTTGAAAGATGGATGAATGGATTTATTTTTTGACTCTGTGTAAAGAATTCCAGCAATCCTCATTAGCGGTTGAATTATTTTTGATTTTGGATTTTTTTTTACATCATAACTGACAAGCTTAATGATGACCTACACTTTCTAGTGCATTTACTAACAGCACCATAACCATGTAATATATTTGGATTGTGATACTGAGACTTAGAATGCATTTGAAACGGGGTTTCCCTTTTTTGTGACCAGCTGGTTCTTGTAAATATCCAAAAGACTCATAATTCTTGTTGTAGGAGTCTGATAAGTGTTTCATAAATGCAGTTTAAGACTGGCAGTGTTCTTTTGCCTACATGTCTGGAACCTCCCTATTGGTTAGGGAAGCGCACTTATATTTGAAAGATTGCTGGTTTGAATCTTGACCAGCAAGGCACCACTGACGTACCCTGAGCAAGGTATTGCCCTCAAGCACCGTTCCCTGGGTGCTGAATTAGCTGCCCCCTGCTATGTCACATGTTTTAAATGCAGAGGACACTGTGTGTGGTGGTGTCAACAATGACCACTGATCACTAAATTCCAATTCTAAAATTCTTGTTAAACCATTCCCAGGAAAATATAAATCCAGAGGATAGTGTTTGTTCTTGCTTGACAGATTTCCTAGAGATGTCGCTTTGGAATATGGCAATCAAGTAAGGTGGCAGTCAGTGCTGCGTTTACAAGGTCGATACTGTGTTAGAGGTTATTGGTGTTCAAACATGATGAAAGTGGAAGTATTGAACTTCTGAAAAATCTAGGGGCCAGGCAAGATACAGCGTATGAGACTTGCTCTTGGAAAGATGCAGTAAATGACATGAACTCGCAAGTACTCAGGAATATTCTAGGATTTAGAAGTACTTTAGGGGGTTCAGACTTCCACCTTTCCCTCAGTGCTAACCCATAATGCACTACTATTGAACGTAAAACACATGCTGATGCAAGTTACCGTTCGTGAGCAGGATCGTACAGATATGAGTGTGCCGACAGCACATTCTGCTTTCCTGCTTTACAAAACCGGCATCATCCCCAGGACTAGGCTTGGTCATAGAGGCACATGAAAAGCTTGTCCTGAACTAATAGGTGTATGAATTGACATGTTCATTAGTCATATAATCAGCAAACAATTAAGAATGCTGGTTGACTCTCGGGGAGTGTTTAAACTACATAATGAATGCCTTCATTGTGAAAGAGTAACCAAAAGTGGATAAAAAGCATAACTTAGAGAATGATGTTATTTACCTTGGAAAGGACGACAAAGTAAAACCACCTTAATTTGTTCCAAGTCTGAAATAAAGAGTGTTAAATGTAAAACATTTACATTTCAAAACATTCATGGTTTATTTTAAAAACGTGCAATTTAATGGTTCATACTAAGCAGTCATTAACAAGCAACAAACATCTGGTAATATTTTTTAAAAGAGCAACTGGAAAACTTATCCAAATAGAACAAGAGCTCACACACACTACATGCTCACACAAACCCCACACACACACAAACCACACACACCCACACACCTTTCCAAACACATATGGGCAAGTAACTGAAATACGACGACTTAAATCTCAGAAAAATCCTCTATGGTGTATAAAATCCTCTAATGGTGGCTTTGAGATTTTCTGTCCTTGTCAAGATTTCAGTAATGTGCTGCTTGTCATGTGATCTATAATTGGTCGAGTTTGCAAAGGACAGGCGATGGGCGCAGTTGGAATTAACATATGCTGAGGGTGTTAGTTTTGCTCCCTCTTCCACCCCAGACCTAATTTATAGAATTACAACATAATGGCAGGACTGTCCTTGAGTTTGTTCCACTAGAAAAATCACATTCCAGGGTTGACATATTGGTCTTATAAATCTATAGGCAAATGGTGACAGTGAGGCTTTAAATAAGACATATGTATTTTATTTAATTAGCAGACACTTCCTATCCAAAGCATCTGACATCTGCAGGGTCAACCAGTCCCTAGAGCAATTTGTGATTAAGGGCCCTGCTCAAAGGCCCACTGGTAAAATTACACTGCTGACCCTGGGATTTGAACCAGCAACCTTGTGATCATGAGCACAGTATCCCAACCCACTGAGCCATACACCAGAATAAGACAGACAGTCCAGCACAGGGATCAGATATTCACCTCATTATTCGGAAGCTATAGCTTAGTTTAGTATTTCATTCTTGTTACTGAATGAAAAGTTCAGTTGCCGAACATTCAAGGAGAAGCTACAGTACTATGGCTATGACATCTAGGGAGTAGAATCAAAACCATGTACGGTCAGGCCAGCTTCACTTGTAGTTGTAAGAACTGCACTTTTACTAAGTTTTTTTTTCTTTTCTTTGTGTTCATCCAGATGCAGCTTGATATCATTAGCAGTGCATACTTCCATTTCACAAGAATCATATGTTTCTGTTTAATCAAGTGATCCACAGTTATATAGTCAACAGTGACCAGTCCCAAGACACTGCACATGTGAGACCTAACGCTATAGTGGACAACACAGTGGTAAAAAAAAACAGCAAACCAAGAATCACATATTAAAAAGAAATACAAACCATCAATTCACATTTGCATTCTTTGGTGAGAACTGACTGGAGGATACATCAGTGGAACAGGAAAGGAAGGAGGATGTTTTGACTGTGAGAGGAAGTATTCTGTCTAGATGAAGGAGACAAAGAGACCTGGTCATTCAAGACTAAAATGATATAAAATAAAATCAGATGGAGGGAGTTACACAGTATGATCTGGCAGGCAGAAATTATTGACTCTCTAGCTGGGGTGTTGCTAGAGATGTTGGGCCCCTAACCCAGACAGGAGCCCTTGGAATTGTCCTAACTTTTCCCCCTGTATGGTGCCCTAAGCTTAAGGGTCCATGGATATTGTAAGCAATGTTGGTCAGCCCATCAGGCAACATACGCAGCCACCTAAGATGCCATTTACTGAGGGGGCGCCTCATTAATGAGCCAATTAATCCAGTTCTCTTAATTAATCCACAACTCTCTTGATAGAAAGAGTTCAATTACTGGATTTATCCTGTAGTATCCAATAAACCAAAACTTCCAAATATAATTTTATATGTACAAGTTATGCAAGTAATGACTTACCTTATAATTTTAAAATATATCTAGCCTTTGTGTCTTGTGGATTGTGGTCAGGTGATGGAAACCACAACAGACACTGAAAAACAAGAATAGCAGCCTGATATAAATTTAACAGCATTAAGAGATGCAAACCTCTTTGTGTATATGCTGCTGTGCTAGTTGGGTCCAGAAAACGGTCAGAAAACTTTGGCTGTTTTTTGCAACACATTGGAAATCAACACAGAAACCTGCAAAATGTCTCCTAGGAAGATCCCCCTATTTTGTAATGTTTCATCATGACAGGGCATCATCTCCAGCATCACGGTTCTGGAACCAGGAAAGGAATGGTGACCAGTCTGTATATCCCCCACTGGAGAGCAGTCAATCCCCTGAAATGGTGGTCTGGTGGACAGATAGAAGCGATGAAGGGGACTCACCCAGCATAGCAAGAGGGCACCATGAGACATCCTCCGTAAGCTGGAGATCAAGCCCAGATGAGCTGCTATACCTCCCCAGCTCAGCCTGCCTTCCCTGCAACTACGGCAGGCACAAATTTCATTTTTATCATCTGGGGAAAGTCATTTCAGAAGACTAGCGACAGCAGACATGTTTGATTTGTCCATTTCTTTTTTTTAATATGAGTTAATTCAGCATCTGTTTGAGCATAATAGCATTACAATGTGCATTTCGGACAACATCTTCAAAGGCACGGTATACCTCAGTGCTTCGTTTACATATTTACACTGTAGTGAGAAAACGTCAAGGCAAACAGATAATATCTGTATTGCACAAATGTGAGCCCAGGACTGTTTCACAAAGCAGGAATTTATACTGGAATGATTAAGTGGCTCTTGGAAAATTCATCTTTAGTTCATGTGTTATGAAACTCATGACAAACGTAAGCCCAAGTCCTCAGAGAAGGTTATGGGTGCCATTTGCTGTATGGATGCCGGGATGGAAAGTCAAGCATTCTCTCATCAGAAATGGAATTGCAGGCGTTGTTATAAAGGAATGTCCTTGAGACAAGGAGGCCCGTGCTAGTCTACAGGGAGAGTTCAAAATGTGATACAGATTGGACATGTGTTTTCTGGTGATCAGAGATGCACAAAGTGCCTAGTGTTCATCTCGAGGCCAAACCCAGAGTTGATATATGACATGAGGACACATCTCCTGAGGTCTGGAGGCTGTGTGGAGGCTATGTTCTGCACAAGACTGTCCAAAAAAAGGCCAAAGAACATTAATCAAAATAAAACAAACCCCGAAGTAATCAAATGGAGATGTGAGACACCCACCACATTTGTGTGTAAACAGCTACCCTACCAAATTTATGAAGCTTAAAGATGCCATGTCTTTCGACATAATTTTACAAGTTACCCATTAGTTTTTTTTATGAGAACAAATGCTGTAGCAGATATACTTCTTTAAAGTTAATTAAAGCAATAAAAAACTAATAGCATCTTACAACTGATTCATTGTCTTTGGCAAAATGCCAATTAAAACAAATCAAATGAGCAGTAACCACGAAGGTGTATTTAGTCAGGTCTCTGTGTGGTAAGCTTTGCAGCGGTCCTTGGGACCCCAAAAGTCCACGTTTTTGCTCCCTCCCAGACTGTGTGTCTGGCAGAGAGGGGGAAAAAAACATGGACCAGGATGGGAAACAATGTTATAGCATATAGGACAATGAGCGAACAGTTACACAAGTATGGTTTTAAAGTTAATTGCCAAGAATGTGTTTTTTTTTTTACTCTAGGTAAGATGAGAAACTTCTAAAAGCCTGTTATAACTACGCAGGTATCAGATTCGATGCTACATGACAGACTTACAATAAATTTAATATTGCTTGTAAAAATAAATAAAATCAAGAGCAAATGAATATGGTAAATGGACTGCATTTATATAACGCTTTTCTACTCTTCCGAGTACTCAAAGCGCTTTACAATTTTATGCCTCACATTCACCCATTCACACACACATTCATATACCAGTGGCAGAGGCTTCCATGCAAGGCGCCAACCTGCACACCGGGAGCAATTTGGGGTTCAGTGTCTTGCTCAAG
>JABFDZ020000001.1:50757965-50778004 GCA_019775955.2 Pollimyrus isidori
TTTTGAAAAAAAAAAAAATATTCTATAAAACATGCAATGTTTA
The DNA here is from genome assembly GCA_019775955.2 of Pollimyrus isidori. Lineage (NCBI taxonomy): Eukaryota > Metazoa > Chordata > Actinopteri > Osteoglossiformes > Mormyridae > Pollimyrus > Pollimyrus isidori. The sequence goes on from JABFDZ020000001.1 coordinate 50,758,009, forward strand.
CATTATATTTATTGTAGCTCTGAGAAAAATTGTGTTTAAACAATCATACTGTATAATTTTTTTCATTGCTTAATATGTTTTTTTTCAAGACTGTAATCTTTCTGAATTTTTTTCCGTATTGCCCACAGTTCACTGTTTTTATTTCAAACAAATATAGTCATTTATACATTATTTAGGAGCCTTTAAAGGTCTTAGTTATAGAGTGGCGCTGATTCAAGTACCTACATTTACGAGTCCAGGAGCAGTTTTCAGAGCAGTCGGTAATGTCTCCTGCTGGGGTCCTGCTGGGGTCACTGAGGCGTGACAGAAATCCTCGCGCTGGCCGCTTGTCCCTCTCCTGCAGATGTCCCCAGGACCTTTGTTTTCCAGAACATTTTGTAAGTTTAAGGTGCCCCAATTTAGCTTGTGTTCTGTATGAATGTGTTTTGGGGTGAAGGTTTGGGGATGTTTTAAATTTTCTGGTTCTTCATTCCACAGATGCCCAACATCTGATGTTTGGCTGCTAGTCCAACCCCATAGTTCCAACATAAACCAGCCAATAAACAGGCGCCATTTTGTCTCATTATAACTACGTCAAGCCTGAACCACCACTACAAATCTGGAAGGTTTGCTTTTGCTGACAGGGAAAGGACATGTCTCAGATATACCAATATGCTGGTATGTTCTTACTCCATGATTCCGTGAAACAACATATTCCAGGAACCCCATTCCCATAAAAACTCATAAAAATCACATTTTGCATACCTTCCCAGTGAAAAAAGATGCCCAACTAAAGATAGATTTTTTGGACCCGAAGGAAAGAGCCGGTGCTAAGGCATGCTGGGTAACTTCCGCCTCTTTGCTACCCAACTCAGATCCCATATTGTAGACTGGTAAAAGGTACAGAGGTTGTGCAAGGGGTCAGGGTGGTGTTCACTTGCACAGACTGCAGGGTTAAGCGTGCTGGACACACTTTTGGCTGTAAGGAGGATTATAGAGGACTTTGCACTGTTTTAGTAAAAGAAAGAGGCCCTTCACTGACATATATAATATGCAGTTGATGGAAAGGTTTTTCCCAACATGCTGCCAACAAATAATCACAATTCAGACGTACCAGCACCTCAAGCCAGCTTGGAGGGAGCTGCCGTGGATGGCAATGGGGTAACAGGCACCAGCATTCCCCAGATTCCAGCTGGGGGTATCATGTGGCTCAGAACGGCCCCACATACCCGGGGGACAGGAAAGTTAGGCCAGTCCTGGGGAAACGGGGCCACAGAGAAATTCGGGAATGTCACAGGTTATTTTGCGCGCGGCGGTTTCGATTTAACATGACACGCCGTGAGCTGACACGGAGTTTGGGGGCCACACCTCAAATAGATTTACTCCTGATTTGATTTCTTATCACTTTTCTAGCCCTGTAAATAGCCACGGATCAGCTGCACTTGGGGATAAATTTGAAATAAATGTTAAGACGGAGTAATGGACCAAGTCCCATGGCTGATTGTTTGATTGTTTTTAATTCTGGATGTAAATAATTACTCTGCACATAATCATGTTACTATTGAGCACAATCTGAGGACTCTGCAAGTCATACATTTGTTTAACAGAAGCTGCATAGCTTTAGTTAATAATAAGTATAATTGATTAACTGCATGAATGAATGATGGGGGGGGGGGTGCCATTGGTGGCAAATTACCAACAGCACTGGGGGTTAACAGGGTAGCATTTATATGTCATCAGAGTCTCTCTAGTACCCTGTAGCCATTTTTAAAATCAACCACAGAGATTCTTAATAAACTTTCTCACATTGTGTTTAGATGTTCAGTTTTGTCTCCAGCTACATTCACTTCTTTTCAGAGAAGAGTTTCCAGAGTTTTTATCCATGTAAAAGTGATGCATCCACATTGCGCCAGGGCAAGAACCTTAACATCATGACTGTCAGCCAAACCAGTGACGAGTGGAGGGTTAGCGTTTAATCTGATAATAGCTACATTTTACATTTTCACAGTGGCACTGCGTCTTCAGTGCCAGTGCTAACCACAAAAAAGGCAGTATCTCGCTGCTGCAAATACAAAGCCAGCGTAACACCTACTTAACGTGGAAAGTAGCCAATCTCGCTAGGCCGCTTACTCGATGGCCGCGAGAAGGGAACGGTGGAGGAGGTTTTGAATTTCAGACAGCGGCCTCCACAAGCCCCAAGAGCCTTCTGGGAGATGACGCAGGGTTGCTATATTAGAGCTGGCTGCAGGGGAGAAAAACCTCATCACTGTCTCAGCGAACTTCAGAAGACGCGGCTGTGGAAAGTGGTCTTGGTACCCATGTTTTAAAATTAACCCGTGTCCACTGGGCCCACCGCCAGCCGCGGCCCCCTCCTCTACGATCCCATCGCTGTGATCTCTCTAAAACGGATGAGGATTTTTTTTTGTGGGGTGGCAGGGAGAACGGTTAATCTGTTAGGTCGATCTTTCAGATTTGGCAGAAAGAAATCCACATGGACCTGACTCAGTTAGCGGGAGATCTCATCAAACTAGCCCACAAACGATGCTGTCTTCTGCATGGGAAATCAGACCAGAGCTTGCAAATCTCCATTATAATTTACTTTATAGGACACTCTGATTGGAGTTCAGCTGATGGTCATTCCGTTGATTTCTTAATAACTGTTTAAGAGATCGAAACTGGACACCGGTGTCCTTACAAAATGAAGATCTCACTTCAGCCTTAGCACATTGTATAAGGTGTGATGATAGTTAATAATAGCCAATGAAATATTTAATGAAAGCATAGACATGAAGAAACAACAACAAAAAGGACATCTATCTATTTTGCACTTTCTTGTAGTCCAGCACAGTATGACTTTTATTCTATTCATCCAGAACCAACCATGCTTCACAGCCCCCAGCAGGCAAAACGTAAACAAAGCATAAACAAAACATAAATCATCTAATGTGCCTTTTCTTTGGAGCTGTCTTTGCATTAGATGAGTGCACATGGCCGACTGGCGAGCAGCAGGGGTCCAGGGTTTAGGTTTGGGTTTGGGGTGGGGGGGCGGGTACATAACATTCAGAGCTCGCCCCAAGGTCACAGGCCCACATGCTCCCCGCACCACTGAGGATTGTAATAGCAGTGCTGACAGATATGTCTTGCCAGCTGTAGAGGACAGGACACATGGGGGGGGGTGATTAACCCCTGCATTACTGAAGGGAATCTGGGTAGGAAGGCCAGGCTTGCAGGTGAGGACATTTAATGGTGTACTTCTTAAAACCAATGACAGACGGTTAGCTGGGTGCAAATTTATGTGTTAACAGTCTTTCATTTACTTGGCTTAGTGAAAATAAAAGGAATTTAAACTTCCATCCATCCATCTGTCCATGTTCCACAATAGTACAAGATTGTAGAACGAAGCTAAAGCTGGTGATTAAAATGTCACATATCCCAGGATTCCTGTTTTCCCAGCATTCTTTCTGTGCTGGTAAATTGTGAATTGTAGTCAGTGCACTGAACTTTAAGAGCGTATACAGAGTATGTGCTGTCTAACATGCACATGCATGCTGGCAGGCCAAGTGTGCTTTTGGAAACGCTGCTGTTTATGTGGGCAGAGGATGTAGGAGTGGAGTTAGCGGCAGCTGCTGGGCTTCCCCTCCGAACAGCTGGGTGATGAAGCCCCCACCCCACCACGACCCACCCCCGGCCCCGCTGCCCGGCCACGATAACTGCAGCAGTGGTACCTGAAATACCAGTTACCAACATCGCAGAGGTGCCCAGCGCAGTTAAGGAGCAGATCGCCTCTGCGGTGATCATCTGGCACTCATCTGGACCAAACGGGCCAAGCTCCCGCAAACTGCAACCCGCACCACAGCCGGGGTGGGGGGGGGGGGGGGGTTGCTAATACTTCAGACGTCCTCCTCATAATCTCTATGGCGCACCACTAAGCCACCATAAACCTCAGAGTCCTGAGGCTTTTAGGGGGCTGCAGGAATTTCCGCATTTGTGTTAAATCAATATCTTACCACCTGGAAAGACGAAAGAATGTGGGGTATCTTGCTGCAGTTTTGAATATCTCACTGCAGTTTTGGGTTTTATTGCAGCTCTGGATATTTCATGGCAGTTTAGAAAACCTAACTGCAGCTTCATATATCTCACTGCAGTTTTTTAAAAGATGAAGAAGATAAGCATCTTCATACAGCACCAAGCATGCATGGAGAAGGACTGATCTTGAGGACAGGTTGGGGAGACCCCTTGGATCTTTATTGAGGGAGATATGGTGGTGCCAACCAGGAGATCAAAGACGAAGACGTCTGTGGGTAATGATCAAGTCTATTTCGACAAGAGTCATATGCCATGCCTTGGAGGACAGCTAAAGGGTGACAACGTTGTTGGCGGCTTATCGAAAAAGTTCTCTCTCATCCATCACCGTAGCAACAGAAGCATGTTCTCTTAACAAGAGACAAACTAGGGCGGGGCTCACACTGGTGGCTCGGGACATATTAGTGTGACAGGACACTTCTATTTACATGACTTTCAGTTCTCAGATCAAGTTCATGGTCCAGCTTTAACTGGCGATGCTTAAATACCTGAAGTACTGTGAAGGCTGGTGGGTCAGCGTCCCACATGCCTTCGAATCTTTTCATGTAAATAGGCTTGTGTTCAATTGTTCATTGGTTTAATTTATATTGCCCAGGATGTGGTGATCTGTTAATAAACAGCATTTTTTAAAGTCAGCACAAAGGGTAAATTTATAGTCCCCTCCCATTGAGAGCCCACTGCCCCCACCCCCCAGAATAAGGATTTGTGGTGTAACTTCATCTGGGAAGTGCAGCAATCTGAGCGCGCAGCCAAATCCAGCCGATCTGATCCACCTGCTCACTGCTAGGCTGGGATCTGCACTCCAGGGCTACACCATAACCTTTCACATTCAAAATCATTTAAATCCAGCCAGGCATTCTTGACTGCGTGTGACTCTGGGGGAATCTGTGACGTCTGCCTAAGGGGTGGTGGGGTGCATAAAGTCCCCTCTGGTCCTCCTCAGCTGCTAGAGTTTATAACAGTATGACAAAGCAGCCTGGCGTGTCTGAAAAACACACAACGCGAGAAGAAAGTTTGGCAGTAGGGGGCCCAACAGATACTGTAGATGGACTGTCCGCACGACATTTCCGCACGACATTTCTGCACAACATTTCCGCACGACATTTACCGTGCAGCAGGGCCACCTTCCGTCTGATGAAACATAGACCTTAGAAAAATGCAAATCTGAGGAAACTTCCATAAATCCATCATAAGGTCTGCACATCCCTCTCATTATTTGAATTGTTTTTTGTTTATTCCACCAAGCACTGAGGTATGCCATTTTTTTTCTCGCCAAAGTTTTGGCCCCGGGTCTCCTGGAGACTGACGTTATTGCTTTTGACCGTTTTTAATTAGTCTCCCACCTGTTATTGATTAGACCGTCGCTGATGTCTGCAGGAGTAGAAAACTGCCTTTAGCAAACTGTATTATCAAACTTCCTGTGTTCCCTTTGGGCCTCTTTTGTTAGGCATTAAATCATCGGATTACCCGAATTTTACCAATGAAGGACTACAAACAGGGATTAATCATCACTGGGCAGAATACTCTTGCTTATCATGCTCCCATACACTCCAAAACCTGTTCAAAGCTGTTGAAGGGGGCAGCGCTTTCTCCCATGATGCCTTTTCCGTGTTTGCTTGTCCACAGGGAACCTGGTGCTTTTTCAGCTTTCAGAGAATGAAGGAGTGTGAGCATCTGCATCGGTCCGCAGCCCCCCTGCGGCGCTTGTTCAAATAATCAGCCGCCATGTCTGTCAAGCAGGGAGTGATCACAGGAGGGCAGTGTGGATGGGGGCTTGGGGTGAGAAAAAAATCCTGTGTTTTCTGTGACCTGCCTTACGTAAACCATACATACAGAATATGTGCCAATGGGTCAGCAGGGGACTCTGCCAGGCCCAAGGTAATCAGTCTGTGTTAATATGTTATAAGTAACAAGTGTAGCCAAGTCCACCGCACCCACCTAACATGGAACATTCTGGGCCATGACATTTTTAAAGTAGAATAAATCACCTGCATTGTTCGACAGTACAGTTTGTGTCACGTGCTAATGGGCCGACTGAGTCGTTGCCTGCTGCCCTGGTGGATGGCACGGCCCCACACTTCCTCTGCATTGTGGCTTTGTGGAACCCAAGGCCGGGTTTGCGTTCGCTTGCCCCCCAGGGCTGTGTGCTGTTCCTGCTAAGGCAGGGCCCTGAGGGACGGTGCTAATGGGTTTAACAGACACAGGGAGGTAGAGGCCTACTCTGTGGGTCGATCAATCAGAAACAAGGCCCAGCCTTGCTAACTCACACACACACACATGCCCAACAGTGCAAAACACAAGGCACTGGACTATGATATAAGCTTTAAAAACCAGATTTGCACATCCTTCCTAAAAGCTGCCAAGCACAGGATAACTAGCACAGGCAGTGAGCTAGTGAGGATATGAGGGAGCAGTGGGGACCGACCTAGAGGGCCACAGCAATTCAGGTCCTTTAGATCATGTGACCGGTTACAGATCTGCCAGATATTTTAATCCCAACAGACAGCAGATTGTTGCCTTCATTGGCATCATAGTTTCATTACAACTTCTCCCCGATTCATTAAGTTCATCCATCTAGCTGCATAACTGCAGATTGTTCGCTAATGTCAGGCAGAGGTGGGAGAATGTCTGCCTTTGAATGATAGCTAGCTTTGGAACGCTTATAAAGAGTTCGGAGATATTTATAGTTTTGCGGAAATGTGAAGGTCAGAGTAATAAAACAGGGTAATGGGTATTACAAATGGCAGATCTGATGAATATCTACTTTTCAGAGAAGCAGCGTGGAAAACAGCAAAAGTGCAGTTTATACTACTGTAATGCTACTGCAAGCATTGTTACAAGGGAAATATTTCAGATTTCTATATTAAATATACATGTCAATTAAACATTGAGGAGGGACAATATAATGAAAGGGGGGGGGGGATCACAAACATTACCAAAAAAATTTAAACTCCATAAAAGATGTCAGGAACTGTAAGTAAATAAATAAAATGAATAAATAAAATAAATAAATAAATTCCCCTACCTGTCCTTTAAAACACATGAATGATGTAAGTGTCTGCAGTACTTCGGGGCTGTGGACTAGAGCTGGGTGATTCATGACTCACCCGGGTGAATAACCCGGATCCGTTAAATGACTCATGAGTCACGACTCTGAGGTCTCCATTAACCTGAATCCATGGAGTCCTAACTACCCCATGACTAAACTATAAAGCCCATGGCGTACATACCTCTTATAATCAATTTCAAACTCATTACAAGATCAATACAGCTATAGTAGCAAGTATAGCTGCTACAACTTCATACGCACCTGGATCACACACAGCCGTGAGTGAATTAGCTCCCTCTACGGTTGGAATCATGCAGCCGGTCCGGAACCGCGTACCCGGATAGCACACAGCCAGGGGCGCTGCTAAGGATTTTGGGCCCCATGAAAAGAATCTTGACAGGGCCCCCTCACTGTTTATTGGGGGCTTCTCTGGGCCCCCTCTCAGTCATGGGCCCCGAGAATCGTCATCGTTTACCCCCCCTTTACAGCGCCTCTGCACACAGCTATGAGTGAATCCGCCGGTTAGCTCCCTCTACAGCCAGAATCATGCAACCGGTGTTCTGACGAGTTCAGCTACCTATCGAGACGTACTATCAAGACTTTTAGCGCATATGCAGTCCCACCATTTTGGGTTTAGGGTTAGGGTTAGGGGTTTGGGTTAGGGTAACGGTTTTAGGGGGTTTAGGGTTAGGGTTAGGGTAACGGTTTTAGGGGGTTTAGGGTTAGGGTTAGAATTAGGGTCGAAATGAGCTACTTTGTCGAGTTATCCTATCATAGTGCTAATTGATAACCCTAACCCTAAACCCCCTAAAACCCTTACCCTAACCATGAAAACACTGTTTTGTTGTTGTCTGAGCACAGAATTTCATGGAAACTAGACATTTATCACTTAACACGAAATACCTTGTGCAATTACATTCATAACTAATAATGCATGTAATAAAATAAACATTTTGAAGTATTTATGAAAGGGAGAAGCTGGACAAATCGTCTCAGACAGGAGGAGCAGCCTCAGCACTTCAAAAGTACAACAGCTGGTATTTTTTAATGCTAACCTATAAAACAAATTCCATAATATGTATATAGTTATTTATTTCCCTATAATACTTCTATATTGACTATAGACGTGTTATTCTTAGTTTTCAGTTGCACATGTTGTTAAGCCGGCAATCTAGGAAAGAGGCAGACCCCGAAATGCAGACTCCAATTGGTGTTTTAATATTTAACATTTAATTTTTAAGCTATATGCTCAGGCAATTTGCACGTTTTGCACTTTTCTTCCATATTTAACACACTTATTAGGTTAAAAGTAATTTGCACATTTGTTACGTTAAAATTAATTTGTACATTTTGCATATGCATTATTTTAGAATTTTATTCTTGCATAACTTCTGATTTGCACAGTTAGGTATTTTTCTCCATTTGGTCAATGTTTTTATATTTAACACGTCATTTTTCTTTCATGTGCAACTTTTATTTGACATTTTATTCTTAGGCAATGTTCTAAGTCATTTGCACATTTTGCATTTTTGTTCCATTTGTTGTCATGCGTGTTTACATTTTGTATGATTGTGTGTCCCAGTTGAAAAGAAATATTTGCCACTCTTGTACTAATACTTTGTCATTTATTTCGAAGTGCATTCATTTTCATCACAAGACACGTACTGTATACTTTCTTCTATAAAAAAAAAACGTTTCAGCCGGCCATTTGACAATACTGACTCAAGTGAGTTGCACACCCGGATCAGTTTAGTGAGTAACTCAGAGGGAACCGAATCATAAAATGTAACCTGATATTACAGCTCTACTGTGGACTGATGTGACCTACAAGGACACCTGTCACGTCCCGCGTCGTCCTTCCTGTTTCAGCCCTTCGTGTGCCACGCCCACCTCGTTACCTCCTGTGCTTTCCTGATTGTACTCACCTGTGGGGCGTTGCCGCACGCCTGTCCTGTGTGTAGTTAGGTCTGTGCCAGCGTAACACCGACAGATCCGGCATAGACGTTTCTCGTGTATTGTTGTGCTTGAGATTAAAGTCTTGTTCACCTTCACCATATCAAGGTGGTCTTTGTTTGTGCCCTGCGTGCACTGCAGTACGTAACAACACCAGCTGACACACAGTCGCAAATTTATTTATGGTAGGTAGAAAATGTTAAAAATGATTTATTTTGTTTTCATTAATTTTGTTCGTTATTATCTGTATAATATATCAATCGTAGATCAAATGCAACATTCCAGTTGTTCAGTAAGTAGGCCTACGTATTACAGTTTTTACTTAAGTAGAATATGTTTTGTGAGAGTTTTCAATTCGACGTCCCGGCCAACCTCCGAGCCGGAGCTCTCCGCGACCCCATGGGATTATGGGAAGTGAGGCGTGGGGACCCCGCGAGGTAAACCATGCGTGCTGCGGAAGTGCAAGCACCAGCCTCCCACCCCAGGCTCGAGATGCGCTCGCGGACAGGCCGGGGCTGAGGGAACCTGCGTGGCAGATGACGCAATCCAACTGCCGGCAAGTCTCTTTTTTATTTTCTTTAATACTGCATGCGCTCGCAGACGCACCGTGGCTGAGGAACTCCTTAGCCCTCTTTCCGACCCAAACCCAGGCTAGGTGTCGTTTCCTCCTGCATTTTCTTTCGCAGTTGTGATGAAATTCTTGCCATTCTCCTGGTTGATTTTTGCGTATACTAGCAGTTCCCTCCCTCTACCTGACTGTAAGGGAGTTCAGACATATCATCGATTTAATATAAGCATGAGTGATGGCGCATGGGGGGCGTAAAACGGTCCGTATGCTTTTGAAAAGCGGATTTTTATAACTGACCTCGGTGTTCTGGACAAGCGACTCGGCGCGGAGATTAATAGTGGCAGTTGCCGTTCGGCTGGCTTTCCTCAGCCGGTTCCCCAGAGCTTGACGACCCGTCACACGGAATCAGAAAGTAGGAAGCCGATGTTTCCCTGAAGAACCGGAAAATGTATTTAAGTAGCAGCGTTGGTTTTCTTGCTGTAAAGGAGGGAGACTTAATTAAAAAGCGATGTAAATCCTGCAATATTTACTTAGTGTCGCCAACATCTGGTACGACACAAATAGAACTAGTCTTTCTTCCTTGATCAGTGTTTACTAATTTGGATTATTTGGACATTATGGGGTACTTACAGTTTAATGAATATAAACAAGAAGCCTGTTTGTTAGTACCGGTGGAGTTAGACTCCCGATAGCAGATTAAGGGGCTTAATGAAATGCCCGTTTTTCAGGCGGAAAATAGTGGAAATGAGTCTTTTTAGATGGCAGACTCTCTTTTAAACCGTGGGTGAACAGAAACAGAGCCTTGTTAATGGCTGCCTGATGTCAGTGTCTGCATAAGGCAGATAATTTTGTCCAGTTCGTTAAACTCAACGGGTCCCTTGGGCCTTGTTTGGCGTACTGCTAATTCTGGCATTCCAGTCGCAGCGCGCACAGGTGGGAGCCGGGGGTCTGCAGGTGGGGGCAGTGTATGGGAAATGTCTGGAGAAAGGTACGCCCACGGACAACGACGGGGGTGGATTTGACGACGCGAGGGGTGTCGGGAACGTACCCAAGGCATGAACACTTACACGCAATAAAACACACGTGTGCTAGCCCAGCAGTCATAACACAGACGGGAATTATTGGCACTAAAAACACGCATGCTTACATGTGCATGAATTCATGCAGGCTTAGAGTGACACAGTAAAACATAAGCTTGGGCATACGATCACAATTAAAAAAAGAAATCAAAAAGACCGAGACCTTTTAACATACTCACACACCCAGTGTCTAGACTACACGAGATCCCATAGGAGCTGAAAGGGACCCAGGCTAAGGTGGCCATGCCTGATGAAATTGAGCTGTCTTACTGTGATATGGTGCGTGTCTACTAATATGGGCTGTGACTAATTGATTATAAACCTCTGTGGTTCCAGCCAATATGGCGGTTCTGTGCCGTCACCTGGGTACAGGAAATAATTTGTGGGTTTGGTGGGTGTTGGAAAAACATGCACCTTGGCTGGCCGTCTGGGGCACAGGAAGACAGGGCAGTGGTCGTTAGCCTCTCTTTTATTAGCTGTTGCGTGATTTGTTCCTGTTTCCAGCTATTCTTGCCTTTCTAACCCACTCCCACCCCCCCACCATTAGATGGAGCAGGTGCATTGTGCAACTCTAGCTGTAGCCCTCCCCATCATCCCCCACCTCCAGCCTCACCTCAAGTTACAGATGAGTGAGGCTCAAGCACATGGACCGTCTGTCACTGTATCGGGCGCTTCCTGTGGTCATTCTGACACGTGTCTTACCAGTCCTCATCTTCATTCCCCCTCACAGCCATGGGAGGACCTGACACAAAATGTCCCAGACGCGTGTACTCGCTCAAAGGGGTCAAGTTGCCCATTTGCTGCGTGAGAAAGATATGGAATGAGAAAAATGTGATTTTTACTTTAAAAAATTGCTGTAATTTAAAATAAACACACTTGTTTGCTAACAGAGGCCAACTGGGGGCTTTTTATAACTTTATAAGTACAGAGTACAGCTAATGGAAGGCAGTTTCAAGGGAAAAAAACACACTTTAAGGCTTTTGGCATTACCTTAAAGTTAAACATGCTTATCAGTACAAAATTTGGTTGTTAAACTATATTAAATATTAGCTTTTTACATGTAGACATCCACAAAAAAATAATTACATGTTAAATATTTCAATTGTTATGGTTGTTCGTTTTTGGTTCTGTGAAAACAGCTGAAATAAATTAAGAAATGTTCAAGGGAGCATTATTTGTACAGAGATTTTAGCTACCCCTGCATGGAGTCATTTTCAGGTAATTTTGCCAAACAGGTAGTTCCATCGGACTATTTTTTTTGGAGACATCACCAGAGGACAAACATTTAAATGTAATTTGTCAGCTTTTTAATTGGAAAAATCTTATTGTTTGATGCGTATTGTTTGATGCCAGTTTTTCAGTCACTTCTAGATGTTTGAAATGTCTTGCGTCTGTTCTTTATCCCAGTTATTTTGGCATTAGTTATTCAGCCTTGCTGCGGAGAGGCGGTCTTCAGGCTGGAGTGCTCGCAGTCCCTGAGAGAATGGAGTTTTGTGGTAAGCCATTGTATGATTCATGACCACAGCATTTCTGGTCACCCTCTGACATGACGATAATGGGCTGGAAGGTGGGGGGAGGGTGAGTTAAAATCTGAGTGGAAATTTGGAAGATTGCTGAGTGAGTTGCCATGAAACATTGAGGAGTTAGCCCCAGGTTTGAGTAGCTTTCTTCATTGGGTATGCAAACCATGGGTCAGCTCTGCTGGTTGATCCTTTGACGATTACGGGATCTGCAATGTCCAAAGAGCCAGGATGAGTAGGCCCAGAAACCTCCAGAACCCAGTCCATCCCCTGTCGATCTTGTTGCTGTCCAGAGCAGAAACCGGAGGTAGGCCAAGGTTAGAGTTTCACAGGAAAACCTCCCACTGTAAAGTTCAGGACCAGCGCTGTTGTCAATTCCCCATCTATACATTTCCATGTCCAGGTTCTGGCTGACCCGAGAAAGCATATGCCAACCCTCTGGGGGCTGCTGTAAATCACTCCTCTCACAATTTCATTTTTCTGAAAGGACATGGGGGAGCTTTGGAAGGTCCTGGTTTCATGACTTTATAAATTTCTATGCCAGGAAACTTGGACTTTTGTTATATGTTGGGAGGCTCTAAAAAGCTGCAGGTCTCCTGCCTCTGTTCTGGCTTTTAAGTGGAGGTAGAGACCATTAGCAGAGAGTGGGGGTCCTGCCCTTCACAAAATGTTAACACAAAACCAGTAAGCCAAACTGAGGACAAGTTACCTTCCCTTCCCAAAGTCCTTTTCTTCTTATCTGCCCTCAGCCCGGGTGCCCCCCTTGATCTCTGACAGAGTCCTCATTTTAATTAAAGCCTGCAAGGTGTCATTAACATGGAAATGCATGCTTTGGAGGGGGCGGGGAGAGAACATGCAGTGTAATCTTACCTTTTGCTACTGACATAATTTGCCTCAGAATGAGAGAAGTTTGAGATTAAGTGAAGTGGGAGTCAATAGGATGTCTCAAGAATATAGGAATATATAACAACCTGTTGTTTGTGATTGTGTGTGTGTACAAACGCTCTGCAACAGACTGGTGTCCCATACAGGTGTGCAATCTTATGAGCTGTGCTTCCCAGAATAGACTTGTCATGCTGAATAGTATGTGATAATTGATTCATTTAAAACAGGTGGATTGAGGTATTTTTAGATGTATGTACGGAAGGGGCCCTTCCATAAGGATGTCCCGTGCTGGTACAGAAATTTGAATCAGAGTAACCACTCAATCATTCTATTTTGGATGGCTGAAATATGAGTTCTACTTGGATTGTGGTCAGATGAAAGACAAGTTTCTTTTTTTAAAAAAACCTTGTTATATTTATCTCCTTGCTGCAAGGAAACTTGCAGTTTTTTGCAAAATGGACTTTGTCTTGGTTTTCGGTGTTTAGAACAAAAAGTTTCCAAGAGATGAAGAACGAGGGCTTCATCTGCTCGCTTTGTCACTGAATCTCGCCCAGAAAGCCTTCCTTTCTTTGTTTTTTTTTTTTTTATGAAGCATCTTTTGTTTTGTAGTCGGCCTTCTACAATGCAAGAAGAACACAATTCCTGAGTCCCCGCTTGGACTTCATACCGAAAACAAGTTTCCCGTTTTAGTATTCAGCCAGCAGATGTGTGCCGGCCAGCCCCGCACCACGGGCCTCGCTGTGCTGACACTTTAACAGCATGTGACCTCGAGTGGCAGCTACGCTTGCCCCCAGCAGCATGCTAAAGATATTATGCTGGCTTTACGACCGGGCAGTGCGGCGAGAAGAAGAGGAGTTACGAGGCACCAGCAGGGAGGCGCCCGCAGGGAGCAGTGAGGAGCTCCGTGGTCTCCCTGTTTTAATCATCCCTCACAAGTATATATATGTCACACTCATGGAAAAAACTTCAGCCAATAATGCAGCATAGCATGGCTTTCAAAATCCAGGGCTAAGTGACACATCAGTGGCTGAATGCTCTTTGTCCTGGTTCATCACTGTTTTACTGTGGTGGCTCTTTTGCTTTGTATAGGTTCCTACAGCAAGTGGTTGGCAAGTCATATCTAATGTTGAATATGTATAAAATTGTTTATAACCCCAGCCTGACTGTTTCGTCGTGGGTTTCTACTTAACATTAAAATGCCTTCAAGTAAAAACACTGATATTTCTAGAAAAGTACCTGCATTTTTCCTTTCATAGTGTGAAGCGCATTATGGATCCCAGAGCTACACCTTCATCTGAGTAACAGGAAGTGACCGGCAGTGAAACTTCCTGTGGGGAAAATTCTTGCGACGCAAGACTAGTGGCCTAAAATTGATTAAGCAACTTATTTTTGTTTGTCATTTTTTCCTGAAAGTGAATTCTCCTAGGCTTTTCTTTGCTGCAGATATTACTACTGAGAATATATTAATTATAGATTTTAATTCTGCAAGATCTCACTTTCATACTGGGTTCATGCAAAGGAATTTAGGGCACTGTGATATAAATCAAATGTTTTCTCTGCAAAAATGACGTTTGCTGCTTATTTTCCATCCCTGTATCTGTTTCAATGTACCGTCAGAAATGTTAACTATTGGTGCAGAGTAGCCATTCCAGCCTTACTGAGACGGTGGGGGGGGGCATTACTGTACACCCATGGAACACGATGGGGTTGGGGGGGGGGGGGTCGCCTTGTTGAGTGAATCTCCAAGTTTATTTCTCCGTGGGGAGAGAGTTGTCATTGCTGAATTCTTTGAGGTGATGAATTGCTCTCCCTGTTGAGGACGGGATCATTTGGAGTAAGTTAAAGTATTTGATGCCGTGGGTGTAGCTTTCAGCCTCTTAACAGACTTTGAATGAATGAGACAGGATAAGGGTATGATTAGTAGCTTATAAGATGTTTAAAGATTCTATAACTATGCTAACGATGGATAGTACAATAGTGTCGAATTCTGAGTCATATCATGTCGTCAGAGTTAAATGAGGTCTTGAGATATTTCAGGTGGATGGTTTTGAGGTCACCCCGCAAGAAAATGGGTTTCTTGAGAATGGATGTCTAACTTGGGAGCTGGAATGAAGAGGCGCTTGCCTTTACCATGCTCTAGTACTCGAATATATCCCTGGATTAACTCACAGCAACGTCAAGCAGGTGGTGACAGCTAAGGTTACCTTAAACCCACAACGGCGGCCTTTGTCTTTTCACACCAATGATCTACTGTTTCAGCAAGGCGTTGAGAAGTTCCAAGGAAAATTAGATTAGTCGGTTCTGCTGGAAAGACCTCATCATCATCTTCATCAAGTATCATTAAACTGCCATTAGCGGGATACATTGTCCTGCAGATATATTGATTGACAGGTGTACGAGACGTTGACATTTAAGGCTTCAGCTGATACTTTTAGGCAGCCTGGTATTATTCTGGAGTAATTTAGCATATGTGACTTTCTTAAGGGTGTAACAGCAGGAACCATCCTGGTATAGTATGTATTTATGCCATGGTATGTATTTAACCGCCATGTTACTTGATGCTCGGACAAAACCCCTACCTCAGTCCTTCAGGCCAACGCAGAAGGTGCCTCTGTATCCCAGAGCTCTTTGTCTGCTAGGTGTTCAGTCCCAAGAATGGCTCCTGTTTAAAAAAAAAAAAACAATGTTTATTTATACTGGATGTACATGTGCACAATTGCATGAAGACTTCTGCATCTTTTCTCTCCACAACTGAACATGAAACTGAGGAAGCTTCTGCAAATGCCTCCAGCTCTCCGCACCACACTGCCAGGATCTCCGGTTATGCATCACGCTTTTTTATGGGGAAAGAGAATGATAGAGCTGTGCGCTATAAAATTTCATTTGAAAGAATATACGCCCCTGCCCCTGCTCTGGTGTGCAGAGTCCGCACCGGACAATGTTGTTCTACTGCCACGTCTAGGATGGGGGGGGGGGACCCTCTGGCTGACCCACACGTGTCATCACCTCAGGCTGGCTGCGAAACGCAGGCTCTGACAGCCTCGACCCTCTCAGGGGTGAGATGCTTCGGGTGGGGGCTGAGGAGCCAGTGAGGGAGTACCAATGGCTTTTGGGAATGCTTAGAGCATCGGGTCTGCTCAGATCATTACTCTATTCCTGCAGTGACCATTTAAAATTATTACCTGTTTCCTTTTCCCTTTAAACTAGGCTTCCGCTGCCCAGCGTGCTTCTCTCCTCATCTTGAAATGGACGCTACGCCACGTGGATCTGAGAAACAAATCATCCGCTCACGCTGACTCCTGCTCCCAGGCTCCCTCGCTCAATTGTCCCGCCAGGAACCTTTTGTGGAAATCCGAGACAAAATGTAGAATATACGGCTGATGCCGGTTGTATATAAAGGAAATGTAGGGACCCTTTTTCCCATGAGAGATGATTATATAAAAATCCAGGTGTGAATGAGAACTGTGTCATCCTTTCAAAAGAATTAAGAAACCTCAATTATATGGAAGTCAAGGACAAAAGTAAGGAATAAATGAAGGCTGCTTCTCTTTGCCTATTTGAACGATGTACTCTGTCTTGACTTCTTACCATTGTGAGAACACCATCCTGGTCTGGATATAGATGGAAGTATATAGCCCCAGCATATAGACCAAAGGACATTGGTTTTGTTTAATGTTTGAGTTGAAACAATCACTGGCATTGTGCCTGAACAACATATGTTTTTGCCTTTCGCATGAAAACGGGAGTTTCTGGAGTAAACCCATGCAAACTCCATACACGCTCACAGAACAGGGCTTTAGATAAAATCCTTCACTTGGTGTGAAGCAGCATCAGTGCCCCAACTAAGTCATCATGGCGCCCAGCTCAGGCCTGATGTCAGTATGTAGGGCTTCTCATTTCCTCATGATGGCCCTGTATCCACTTCCCCCCCAGGGCTCCCAGCTCCACTAAAGCCTGGCTTTCGTCCACATTCATTGGAACCCAGGGAGGACTCTGTCAGATCCAGCAACCCTCAGCCCCACGGCTAATAAAACGACACCCTCTGGCCAAACAGCAAGAACAGACAAGGTCAGTGGCACCGGCACCCAGCTCTAGCTTAACCACTGTGGTCTTGCCCCCTTTCCTCTCTGGTACTTATCCCTCATTCTGTGAAAAATATTATACGATGGGCCTGACTGGCTTATTATTACAGTGGTTAAAGTGTAAAATTTTAGAGGAGCTTGTTGGTTCGCAACTAAGTGATATCATGGGCAAATTAGACTGATTAGCTGTAGGTTTTTTGTTTATTCATTTTACGTAATTGAAATTGAAGCTGATGTTGCACCATTCATTCACATTTTTCATCACTTTTTTGTAATGTATATTTTTGAGAAAGTAGCAATTTGGGCCCAACAGTGAAATAGGTAAGAAGACAGTCAGAAAAAGACAGAAAAAAACCTCTTCAGCTGAGACTGTTGTTTCTTGTATGGTGCAGCCCACTAGGCATGCTCTTGGCCTTAATCAAATCCACAGAGGACTTTGCCAAGAATTACGAGCAGGTTGTGCTAAGGCTACAGTATTGGCTCCAAGAACCTGAACCACAGGCCTTGTTGCATTGTGGGAGGAGACCTAAGCTAAGTGGGACTTACAAACACTGTACATGCAGAGATGGGCCTGGAATCAGGTCCATGACAGTGCCGTTTTCAGAACCCTCATGGTCCCCCAAGGTGCTGTGACTGTTTCATACCTCCCCACCAGCTTGGTTTTTTTGCCAGCATAGAGGATAGATGAACTCTAGCTTCAGTCTCCTGCTTCTGCGTGTTTTTCAGTGGTACAGTACACATTTTTTTTATTATCCCAGACTGTAGATTCATGTCTGCCCGTCAGTTTTTGGAGAAAGCTTGTTGTTCTTTGATGAACGTCGGCATCATAATATTTACATGCTAATGTCATGGACTAGATGAGAATAGGAAAACAAGCCTGTGTTTAGCATACACAGCATTTATGACTGATTTAGTGTAATGCTAGAGGCGTAGGCTCAATAGTAGGCCAATGGCAAACGCTAAACTTTATAATAATCCTCCTTGATCTATAAATACAAATACCATGGTACGGACCAGAGTTCTGGACATTTTTTATGGTGCCTCTTTAAAGAGCCTCAGTTTCATTCAAATTGCAGGACAGATGTTCCCGATTACCTCACCGTGTTGTTAAGAGCCCCCCAGAGAATTTCTGTAAGCGGGGGCTACAGGTGGGCTTTGTGTGGTCCCCTATTTTTTTTTTCCCTTTTTCAGAGTCACCTTTTCCACAGCCTTTCTTAAAAAATAGTTTTTACCTTTAAATCTGAAAGTCCAACGGCTTCACGATGCATGTGTTTGAAAGATGGGAGATGACAGAGGCTCGGCTGTGTCCGCAACCTGAGCAACAGATGAGGAGAAGCGGGGGTGTATGAGCAGGATCATCCAACACTCGCCTACCCCCGGAGTGTGACAATTTATAAAAGTCACTTGATGAAAGACATCTCCGCCTTGATCTGCATTTTAAAAAATGTGTATATTGTAAGGAATATGGGCATGTGTGCGCCAGCTGTTCATGAATACCACCTCTCGGCGAGGCCGTTTTATGGGGATTCGGTGGCGCGGCTGAAAACAGGTGCTCTGCTTTACTGCACCTGGATGCAGCGATTTGTCCAGGCAACATGAAGACGGAGACGCGAGAATCTGCAGATCCGTGTAAAAGCGATAAGCGCCGCTTCTGCGCGAACTGCTGCACATTTTCTTGAATTCGGCTATTACCTAAACTGTGTGATTTTAACAGTCAGATTTGTAAAATAATAATTGTATTATCCTGACGTATTTATGGTACTGTATTGTAGGTATCCTAAATAAGCAGAGATTTTGTAGAAGGAGTTTAGAGTATTGACCAGTTATTAAAGTTATCACCAGGTATTAGATATCCTTCATTATCTGCTATTTGAAGAATCACTGGAAACATGTTTTGAGGTGTGATTAGACTAATTCTGCTTTTTGATTTGCACTTTTTGTTCAGGAAAGTACATCAGTTTCATATGATGTTTTTACATGTAATTCCCATTAAAATTCTATTTAATAATAATAATCCAAATCCGGTCCAAAATTCAGAAAGAACTAGCCATGAGTTCTTTATTAAGTGTATGTCTGCCATTTTAACCACTTGTTAACTGGCACTGCTACGGCTGATTGATCAGGTTTATAATCAGGGCTACCTTGGGCTAATAATAATCTTAACCAATTTATTCTTTTCAGCTCTGATAAAGATTTATAATGCGACATGTTTGAAATGGCAGAACACATATTCACATATGCAGCATCATGTCAGCCTTCGTTAGTTGTCTATAATACTGAATCATCAAGCACCCCCCCCAAATGCTCTCTCTCTCGCCCCCCCCCCATCTCCTTAGGAACTGTTCCTGGCCATCCCTCCAAGCTGCAAACCAGACCCTCACATCATTACATCTCCATCTCAGGATTATGATTACGTATAATATTTTATTAATATATATTATATTTTACTCTGCGCTGTTGGGCTACACCTTCAACAGGATGACAGTCCATTGCAGGGCACATAAACATATACTCACTTATACAATCAAAACTTATACAATATTATTTCTACAATGGCATTCATACAGCAACCCAGAATTTCACTATGAAATGACCAGTTAATACCCATCATAATTTAGTGTCATGTTCTATGTTTCTTTAATCATATGATCCATCATGTCCGGCTGGTGAGTTGAACGGTCCTGTTCATTGGTCCCTGGGAGTGGCATCACTGTGTTCCCTGGGAGTGGCATCACTATGGTCCCCGGGAGTGGCATCACTATGGTCCCCGGGAGTGGCATCACTATGGTCCCCGGGAG
>JABFDZ020000001.1:50784025-50824462 GCA_019775955.2 Pollimyrus isidori
CCCCCCCCCCCCCCCCCCCCCCCCCCCCCCCCCCCCCCCACATACAAAGAAGCAAGAGAAAACTGTATGGGGACTATGGTTGAGTGACAGGTTCATATGTGGAGATCTTTATCATAGCGATCTGGTTACTAGGTAAACACAAGCAAATGGATGTTTTTCGGGGCCTTCAGTGTTGAGCGGGGGGGCGGGGGGGGCACGGCTCAGCCTCCCTACACACTGGCACGGGGCTGTGGAAGTGACCTGGCACGCTGGAAACATATTAGATTCGGGGTAACAAACAATCGGCTGACGTCAGACAGGGTGCTCGTGGAAAGGTTGTGCAGCAAATATAGCCACCATTGTGCAGATAAATCATTCATCAGCGGAGGTGGGTGGACGCCACACACTGGTGATGATGTTAATCCAAGAGGTGAAGCCTTGTTTTGGCTTCTGTTATGACACAGGGCCAAAATCGAGAATTGGAACAAAATATGGTGGACGATGGGCGTTCATCCTGCCACCAGCCAGTCCTGTCCAACAGACATAATGGGGTAGTGACAGACTGGCTTCTTCTCATCAAGCTCTCACTGTTGGTCAGTGCTGGGGGGACTGGGGCTTCAGATCTGGCATTAGGGACGTCTGACATATTTGCGGGTTTTAGCCATCTGTTGCCGTAAAATTATCACCTTTACAGAAAGACAGTGACCCTCCGGTTGTAAAACACTGGACATATTTTTGGCATTTGACCGGGGCAGTTAATAGAGCTGATAATATTTCTGCTTTTATTGACCTGTCAGTTGTTATCAGCGACTTTCCCTAAAAACAACATTTGGCTTTCAGCACCAACACAGGCGGTAAGGAGAGAGAAACACAGATGTGGGTGTATTTCTCATACACCTGTTGAGAGAAAAACAATGTCTTTATTGTATAAATGCTAAGAAAATACATTTCTCTTTCCTTTTTATTATAGTTCTTTAGAGGAAATAACAGGAAAAAGGCGCCTCTTCTCATGTAGATGTTACCTGTAATTTAGCTGACATATATTTGTCTCCAGTCTGGTGACTTTATGTCAAAATTGCATGTTTTTACCTCTCTGTAGATTCAATCTATACATTTGGATGAATTCAGGATGCATGTTTATTGTTCTAGAAGCTCTTCATGGCATCCTAGTTCAAATTTTATTTATAGTTTGCTGTAATGAAAGTCTCAAGGAACTTTTAGAGGAAAATATCTGAATATTTCATCAAACGATTTCATCACAAGGTTATTCATGATATGCTGGACCTCAGGGTTGATGCAGCAGGTATGAAGAGAATCCTGAGACACAGAAAAGGCTTAGCAGAATGTACAATCACCAGCAATAAAACACAAAGCAAAACAAAACAAAGTTTGCAATTTAATTAGTTCTATTAATCGACAACTCTTTATCAAGTCTTCTCAGTGACATCATGATAATGGTAGCAGTGACCCAATCAAATCTCTTGAGGCTTCTTCCTTGCCCTCTCTGGTCTGAGACAGATATGTAAGGCGTGCTGCTTTTCAGGTGATGTCATTAGTGTGCATCATTTACTCATTGTGGGTAATCATCCGGACGCCTGAGGCATTTATGGATCCCGGGCTCCAGTTACCAATCGCAGAAGCCTTTAATACCACCAGTGCCTCACATGTTCTTGAAGACTTTGGCAGAAGGTGCTCAGACTGGCCCACTACAACTGAACAAACAAGGAACTTGTGCGTTAGATTGGGGTTATAGCGGGTTAAGGTTTTCTTGCGTTTGCACATTCTTGGTCGAGCACTATGAATATATCTGCGGCCATTAATACCCTGGATCACTTGTAATTTTATTCTTTCTGAGTGATTTATCAAGTGTATCTATTCATAATTTCATGGTGAGTTAAAGGAGGGAAGCACTCCAGTCATCTACGAGCCACTATAGAAATAGAAGCTTATTTTTAATTTGAAGCAGAAATTGATTTGCACAGCTTGTGTGTTTCTGAGTATGGGAAAGGTCGGGGGAGGGTGGAGCCAGGACCCACTGCATCATCTGTGGGGGATTAAAGCCGATTTCACTGTGTGCTTAAATATCAGCAGTGATGCCAGCTCTCAGGACAAGGGAACGCAGGCCAGAAGCATTGCCCACCTCCTACTGACACAGACTGTGGGAGACGTTACAGAGGCGTGCCATCCTTTTAAATGCCAAGCACAGAACGTGTATACACACACACACACATATAGACACAACAACATGTTTGTATTTATATCTTTGTGGGGACCATCCATTCATTTCTATGGGGAAAACCCTAATCTGAACTAAGACAACCTTAAGCCCTATCCAGCCCTAACCTTAATCATAAGTGACCAAACAAAACACTAAACTTTGGACGTTTTAAGTTTATCAATTGCATTCACAGATTTTTATAAAACGGAGTTTCCCCTTGCTGGGACTGGAAAGAATGGTCCTCACGCTTTCGAAATAACAGCTTTTTATCACATTATGGGGATATTTGGTCCCAAGAACACAAGCTATTCATGACACACGCATGCACACACGCACAGGTTTGTACTCATATATTTGTGGTAACTGTAATCCCAACATGACCCAATCCCCCGGCCCCCACACATTTTTGAATGTGAAATAGAGATTTTTGAATGTGCGTAGTAGAGAGTTTGAGGGGCACAACCTACTTTAAAATACTTAATCTAAAAACGCAGACTTATTTATTGAGGGCAAGAATGAATCGAAATGAAATATTGTGAGGTGTGGGTCACAGTACAGTCACGGGCTGGACAGACAGGTCAGGAGGGAATGGGCACGTATTTCATACTCATGTGAATGTCTCACCTAGAACTGCCTCAGGAATTACCTACCAAACTGAACATGCTACTGATGTGTGATTTAGTGCATGGAAGGGCGAAAGAAACCTTAGCACTTGCATTTGGGACCTAACACGATGTCATCAGATCAGTGTGACTCCCTGGTACAAGGACCGGTGAGAGACAAAAAGTGGCAAATTGGGGACAGCACATTCCGGACAAGGGTGTCTCTGTGCCACTGATACGTCCTACATCTGTGTCAGAATCAGTCCTGCCCCAAAAATCCATGCCTTTTAAATATTTTGAAACCCCTCATCTGTTGTTAACGAAAAACACTTTATTCTTTATTCTCCTTGGAGAAGAAAAGATTGTTCTATCGATGGCAGGATGGGTTTTCAGTATCGACCTCTGTCACCAGACGAAGCATAAAATTGGCGGGTGTTAAAATGACACTGATTTATTAAGTACCAACAGTTGGTGCGAATGTATCTCCTTCACACTTTGTGTGAGTGTTTTGAGGGGGGGGTCAGCAGTGAATATTTACTGTTATCAACTGCGACGGTCGCTGATCGAAGCTCAGGGCTAGTGTTTTTGAAAAGCCGCGAAGCTGTTCACACTGCTGGAAAAATTCCCCTTATGTCCTCAGTGTACTTTTGATGTTTAGCGACAGTGTGATTGATGAAGGGGGGGGAAGGACACAGAGGGGGTACGGGGTCTATTGGGGGCGAGATTAGGGCAAAAATAAGCCTGGCACGCGACACACCCTGACGGCGGACACAGGCAGCTTGAGGTCTGCCTCACTGAAGAGCAAAGCTGAGAGAGTGGAATTTCATGGTGCCGTTTGTAACACAAAAATCTTGTCAAAAATGGAGGATCCGTCTGTGGGTGGGCAGGGGTGGCTTGGGTTCAACCTGCTAGCATTTGCCCAAACAAGTCTGGGCAGCCGGTGGAAGTCAGCTCACAGTTCTCAGAAAAACGGGTTGTGTCAGCTGGTTGGCTCTGGCGCACTTGTGTGTCTCTGCCATCTTTAATCTATTTATAAAGCATCTGTGGTTCTGAGTGCAGCTCCTGGGCTGTGGAAACCAAGACCTATAGGCAGGAATCAAAGACCCCAGAGCCTCCATCTTCATTTTTATTTATGCTTCATTCCGTAATTCATTGCCTGTTCTTGGACCCATCAGCTGGTACAAAACCAAAGCAGGATCCCAGTACAGAGCCACCACTAAACGTCTGTTAGAAAATAAAATGGTAATCATTAGCAAAATCAATACCAAGCGCAATTAAAAGTTGTCTGCATGTAATATTTTGTCAGGGTCTTTAGAATCTTAAGAATTTCTCACCCCAAGAAAGCACTCTTTCTTTTTTTTTTTTTACTGAACTTTGGTCTAGTTTTGGCCCAATCCAGGCTTTTGAAAGTCACATATTTATGAAGATATGGTGAATTAGTGTAAATGAGACCTCACATATAAAAGTACATACTGGTGGCCCTGGTAACTTTGCAATACTCTCCAGCGATTCATAAAGCATGTGAACCAAAGCCAAACACTGCCTTGCATTTTTTATGACTGTATGTCCAAAATATATGCATATATAATGCATAGACAGATAGTCAGACACATCTGGCAAAGTCCAAAGAGTGAGAATGACTTTAATCTGTGCACCGCACATCCAGGATTGGAACATAAGCAGTAACCCAATAAGGCCACAATCTGCAGGACTCCTTTACCAGCCCCCCTCGGCCAGCAGTCCAGCTCCCTGATCCTTTTTCAGCTAGTTTCCACTTCTTAGCCGATCGTTTTCACAAGCTGTAAATTCATAAGTTAACAGCAATGAAGGGACCTGCAGGGGGTGGCTTGGGGGTATTGAAGGGGGCTACAGACATCCAGCTGTTACCCTGCCAACGATGGACTGGGCTTTGCCGTGTGATGGTGGCCTACACCGGGGGGGGAGCGTGGAAATGCCCCAGTGTTGCTAGATCCTGTGTCTTTTCACATGTGTAATTTATTGAAAATCACAGTTTATTTATCATGTGTGGTTCGTTTATTACCTGCACGTACTACTTTCTGTAACTTTTATTCCACAAATTCGTTTCTGTACTTCTGTATTGATCGTACATTTAATTGTAAACATTCCTTGTGCTTTTTGTGCTGGGCACGCGTCATCGTGCTCAGTGCCGGGAGAGTCCAGTTGACACTGAGCACAGTCAGCCAATGTCACCACTGCGCAGAATGACCGATAAATACACTGAAAGTGTTAAAATGTCAGCCTACAAAGTGAAAAGGGTCCCACCTTAAGGAGCTGAAAGAGAATCCCCCCGTATTGGGGCGTGTGATTGGGTCAGTGAAATTAAGGGGGAAACTGGAGAGGAACACCCATAAATCAGTAATTTCTTAGAATCTGTCGACAAACGCAATTCTCGTTTGAAGAGAACTGAGCAACATCCCCCCCCCTCCCCCCGCCACACACTGTCATCGAAACTGACCTATAAACATCACAGCTGTCACCCAAGCGCGCCTGGCCCGTGAAGGACATGCCACCATGTCTCTCGTTCTCTCCGGACGGCCCATTTAGGAATGGGGGGGGACGCTGTTAGAATCCTGCCCACATTCTGTGACTCTGACTCCCCAGACATGAAGGGCATTGCTGTTGTAAAATCACTGCAGCCTCTTTTACTTATGGTCTGTGTCCAACATGCCAGGGGTTCAGGGCAGGCTGGCTGGGGCGGTGGGAGAGGCCGCTAAACGTTTCCACTGAGATAAGTGATTTTAGAGCTGTCCTGCAAAGCTCCGCAAACTTGCACAATACCACACACTGCGGTTCAGGTTATAAGAGATGCTATTGGCGTCACTGTAAAGTAAATTGCACAATATGCAAAATATGCCAAACAAAACGATTTACTCTCAATCAGCTATCCTGGAAAAATCTCTAGGCGGGTCGGGAGAGCAAATCATCCTCCAACAAACCATCAGTGGGGTCCTTGAGAGCCCCGATTGTGCTTGGAGATGTTCCAGGCCACATCACACATTCTCACTCATTAAGCTTAAGGTCGATTAAGACCCTTACTGCCTCACGCCTCCTCCTACGACCCCGTACTGGACCCGCAGTTGGAAGACAGTGTGGACGGATCGAATAAATGTCTGTTTTGTTTCGCGGCCCAGACCACACACCCAGAACCCCTAACCCTCTCCAGGAGCCGAGGCCTGGTTTGTTTCCCTGTTTCTGTGAGCCGAACGCAAAGCCACATAAACCCGCCCCATTCTATACAATCCCATATCACATAACTCTGTTTGCTGCTCCAATAAATCTCACAAAATATGTGCTTGTGGAGTATGATTTAAATATTTGTATATGTTTATGATGGCAAAGACACTTTAAATCTATTGCATATATAAAAAATTAAGCCATCAACATTGAAAGAACGTTGCAGTAATTTGAAGTGTTAATGTCTTTGATTGGCTATGGTGTATTTTGCGTTTCTGCTCTGGAATGTTTTTGGTGCAGTCAATCCATGTCGGCCACCTTTTTAAGTGGATGATTAGTGTCTTAATACATTTTTCTCTGGTTTTAATGAACTGCTATTTCAAATAGCATAGAGCAATCCTCGATGAATAAAATGCATTACAAAAAAAGCAAGACTTTATGAAACATTTATACAGTTTGATATTTGCCAGGGCAGCCTGTACCCTGATTAATTACAAGGACAATATGGCGGTCTGACAGAATGTCAACAACAACAATATCACTACAAATGGTCTAGGACCATCCAGAAAGATAACTGCAAACAATCAAAGTCAGGACATGAAACCAAAAATCAAATAAGGTTAAACCCTTTCGCACTGTTAGGCTCTGTCACTCTGTTTTACTGTAGAAATCACGATTAACAGCCTAGCAAGAGACAGGCTTAATGGGCCGTACTGGGAGGAACAAAACCTTTCCGAAGAATTATAGCTACATATGGAAAGAAAGAGCTCCGCTATTTTAGTTCAGCTTCCGTATTACTTGTCACAAGTAGTAAATAAGCAGTGTTGTGGGGCCGCTTCCTGCTTCATTAAGTACACTCAAGGCCACGGCTGGCGTTATATGGGCTCCATATGCAGGCAGACGTGTAAGTGTGTGAGTCAGATAAAACGATTATCTGACCTCTTAATAATGCGTCCAGACCTTTATAAAGTCACAGTCAGGAGGCTTATCTGCGCCTAATTCTTTTTATCGCTGTCAGATGAGAGTACAGTGGGTGTTAATGGAAATCACAGGGATTGATGTCGAGATGGCTCTTCAATTTCTACTCCCTATACGGTAACCATGGAGATGTTTTAAGGCAAGTGACTGACGTATGGGTGGAT
Organism: Pollimyrus isidori; assembly: GCA_019775955.2. NCBI lineage: Eukaryota > Metazoa > Chordata > Actinopteri > Osteoglossiformes > Mormyridae > Pollimyrus > Pollimyrus isidori. Next base: position 50,791,162 of record JABFDZ020000001.1, read on the forward strand.
GGGCGTGAGGATGGCCTTCCCGTTTAGCCGGAGTGCTGAACAGGTACATTTGCACATAGTGGCTAAATTCAGCCCCTTTGCATTCAGATCCGGTTAGGGGAGGCGGACCGTCAGCTAGCTAAAATGCAGACAAGAGGACATTCGGGGAAAATGGCATCCTCACCCACACGCCACTCGGATATTTCAAGAAATGAGAGAATATTCGGAGAACATCGCGCCATTAGACACAACTGGAACATTCCACCATGTTCCCAGAACTCACCTCCATTAGCTGGGTATTTAGATAAAAATATTCTTATGACTAATTGTCAATAAACTGGATGGAACGATAGACGCGTTACGGCACCGGCGAGCTGCCGCTCTGACCTCAGACAGGGCGCTTCCAGAGGGCAGCAATCACTCACTACTGATTAAGCTAGCGTTCTCAGCCTGCACAATTCTTGCTTCCTCTCACTAGAGGTATCGCTTGCGCCAGCAAGCTCTCGATATGCCACAGGCCTCCAACCCGTCTCTCAACGCGGGGAGGCCCTGCCAGCACGATCACGCCGGTCGCCATGTGGACGGCGTAACCGCGGTGACGTAATAGCCAATAGGAGCAACCTGCGGTCCTGCTCCCTCCTTCTGTAAAACTCTATTGTAATTTTCGGAAAGGTGATCACTGACGAGTGCTTGTAATTAGTCTTAAGAGGATTATGTCGCTACGATGAGAGTGGGCTCTGGCACGGGCCATGCCGCAGGCAGGCCGATTCCACGGTACACACATGCCGTGTTATTTAAGGGCTTTTCAGCATGGTGCACCCTGCAGCTATGACCTGATGCCACATTCTGCTGTTAGATGTGGTCAGAGATGGGCTGCAAACCAATACCCAGCCCTATACCAATTCACTTCATATGAAATCATATGGTACTCTTTTACTTACATGGAAATAAATCTGAAACTCACTTAGGTGTTACTGAATATAGGTTATCTCCTAAACAATATAGGGTTGAATAAACATTTTTTTTAATGGCTGTCCTACAAAACTAGAAAGTTCCGGAAGAAAAGATAAAGGATGATCTCCATGCAGCTTTCCAGTCTCCCAGGACCCTAGTTTCCTGCAAGTACCAGAACTTATGCTTGAATTTGACTTCTTTTCAGTTCCTGTCCTCTTTCCATTCTGAGTTGTGGAGTTTAATCCTCACATGAGATCTGTCTGTGAGCCCCCTGGATTACAGCCTGGGAATGAGACAGGTTAAAAAATTTAGCAAGTGCTCCAGCTGTTGTCTATTTTCCATTGTGGGGACAGTGTGTTAGTGCTAAAACTTTGCAAATGGAACCATTTGCTGTGTATCTGAAGAATAGGCATCCAGCCTGTAAACTTTAAGAAGATCATGTGACTAAAAGTGCATTGTGGTTATATTATCAATACAATATAACTTAATTTAGGGAGGTTCACTCAAATGTGGAGGGGGGGGGGGGGGTTTCCTGGTGTGAAACTAGCCAGGTCTAAGGTAAGAAACACTCGTGAGAGAAGAGTGAGGCTTAAATCAAGGACAATCTCTTAAAGAACTCAACAAGATCTCGAGTGTTTCGAAACCCAGCATGCTCCCTGGCCTCTCCGAGCCTTCAGTGGAGTCGAACTTCATTTCACTTCCCCAGGCTCAACGATTCCTCAGACAAAACGAAAAATGTTCCCTGGCTTGCCATTCGCGCAGCCTTGACGTGGGATGGAAAGGAGACCCTTGCAGTGTTTGAATTCAATAAAAAAGGTACATGATGTTTGACAGTCCAAACGATCAAATGAAATTCATTTCTCAGTAAGTCTTGTGCAACCTAAGGAAGCCCAAAGCCTCCTAATCTCCCTGGTTTTCAAAACTCACAGTCTGGGAGGTTTTAGGGAAGAGATTTTTCAGTATTTAGCCAAAGTATATAGTGCGAAAGGAAATTGATCGCAATGGTTCTAGATTGATTTAACTGTGCATAATGTTCTATGCTCTATGTTAGTAGAATTTTCTAGCAATATGACTAGCAGTAGATACCAGGCCCAAGTGTCAGCCTCCATGGTTCAGTGTCAGGTCCCTGTGGCAGTTGGTGTTGGACACGTTAGCTGTTTTGTATTTTTAAATCTGCTTTCTGAGGCCAAAATCTACTTTTGCTTGAGGAAATGGTGACAGGTACAGTTAGAGGAATTCACAGAACTGTGCTTATGGTGGGATTAAGATGTAAAGGTCAGTCAGTCCGTGAGGCTTCACACAGTTCACTCTGGCTTTTGTCTGTCTCTGTTGCGATGGTTTAGTTGCTGAAGCTGTTTATCAGCTCGACATCAAGACTCAGTGGTTCCTCATGGGTTTCCCATTGTGTGACAGACAACAGGCCAAACTTCAACATTCATGATTCAACGTTCTTGCCTTTTGTACTTCAGTATATGGGAATTCACGCCATGCAGTCAGTAACATGTAACATGTGACAGGATTAGACAGCAGAAAACAACACAAAGGCACTCGCAAAACATCACAGTAGACATATAACCAAGAGCCTCAGAGGTAGTTATAGTGTTCATTGAATTAATAAGAAATAAAAGGAAGATGTGGCTGAATAAAGCAGAAATATATTAAATAAATATCAAATAAATGAAAGATAGGCCAGAAATAGAAAATATACATACTGTACTGTTTCTCTGACCAGTAAAGTGTACTGAGTATTTTTGGAGGTTGAGGTATCATTACTCTATCCTGGAAAGTATACTGAGTATTTTTGAAGGTTGGAGCATCATTGTTCTCCGCAGTAAAGTGTATTGAGTGTTTCTGGAGGTTGGAATATCATCACTCTTTTTAGTATAATGTACTGAGTACTTTTAGAAGTTGCTCTGTATTGAGTTGCTGGAGTACGGAGGGGCAGAAACTGTTCCTAAACCAGCTGGTGGCTGTTCTGATGCTGTTGTATCTTTTGTAGGACCTCAGTTTGGGGAGCAGACAGTGACTGGGGTGAGTTGGGTCCTGATTCTACAATTGTTGAATATGGATTCTATCTGAGGAAAAGTAGAGCCCATGATGTGTTGTGCATATAGCACTACTCTTTGCATTGATCCATCCATCCATCCAGGCAGCATTGAGCAAGAGGTAGGAAACATTCTGAACGGGATGCCAGAACAATTAAAAAAAAAAAACATACATGACCAATGTCTATAAGCTGGCAGGCGTTCCTCTCTGCACTGGTGTCCCTGCTGCGCCAGTTTCCTCTCTCTGTGCTTGCAGGGAATGTGTGTTGAATTAGCCGAAGGAGACCCTTCATACTTAGGGTTTCAGTGCACTGGGCCTCTTTGTAGCAATAAATCTTAAATGGCCTTCCTTCCTGTGTAGCAGTTTTGCAGAGATTACAACTAGAAGACTTATTGTTAAGGGAAAGGATACAGAATTTTAATGGGCATCTGTTGTTTTGTGCATTTCAACTTGGATCTATACAGAGATGTCAAGGGTGCATCGAATTTCTCTCTTCTGAGTTTTGTGCATTTTCATGGTTTTCCACAGCTTTTAACAGACTTTTTTAAGTTAACTCTTGGACCTGTTGGTCAGTCATTTATCTATCTTTGTTCACACCTATCAAACTCCCTTCTAGCCATCTTGCTCTTCGCTTATGCCTTCATAAGGTGAGTAGTGTATGTAACATTATATTGAAATCAGTAAAAACAAGATGGCTGAAACCCTGAAGGGAAGCGTTAGCCTCTACCTACTGAAGGCCAAGAGTGTAGCTTTCTCTTGGCACATACAGTATTTACCATTCTGAATTCCCAGTGGTGACATAAAGCCCAAGCTCCAAACATTAGGATTAAACTGGTGCAGGGATTCCATACTCCACATCTCCCTGCTTCCAATGTTCTTTCCATGTTCTTACCCTATAGAGGTGGGTAGTACAGGTCCAGAGAGTAAAAGTCCAGACCAAGATTTTGTTTTGACCAACTAGTTGAGTTACTCTGTGACTGAGACTCTTCATACTCAACTGAGTGGTTGAAACAAAATCTTGGTCTGAATTACCCACCTCTGTTTTCTTGATTGGTGTGGGATATCTCTCACAGTTGGTGCTGTTCAGATCTCACTGGAATTGACCCGGAAAGCTTCCGCCATTCACATCCCAGGATTATCTCCTCAGAATAAGGGCTTTACTGTATTTCATCTGCCCAAAACCACTTTTCTAAAGGAAAAGAAAGATTGCACAGCCACCTTGTCCTGGGGGGTTAGCCTGTAAAATACTGTAGACTCTTTAGCAAAGAATTCAACTTGAGCTATATTTTATATGATGTATAATTGATTTATAGAATGTATTGTGTGTTCCATAGAGATTTTTCTAGACTATTCTAGGGGGATATCCAGAAAAGTGCAGTTACCTGACAGGTCCTATTAGGGCTGATTTAATGTCCTCTTGAGACATCCTTACTAAGTTGTTTGTTGTGACAAAACCATGGCGGTTAGCAGAAATCCTGGTTACAGTCGGCAGGAAGATGGAAGCCTGGGGTTCTGCTTGCTGCCTGAGACAGTGTGCACAGCTGGAAGGCCCTGCCAATGTAGACTTCAGCAATTGTTTGTCTCAGTAAAGCATGTGTGCAATGGGGCGATCACAGTCACTCGGTAACTCCTAAATGGGCTCCTCGTGGAAGCTTCCAGACGGTATGTCTGCGCGACCACTTGGTAAAACTGGTGAGTCCTTAGCAGTGGTCAGTGCCTAGTAAAAATAACATTTGTTCCTCTGCCGGAACTGTGAACACCTGTTCCCGCAAATCAACGCCAAGAAAAACATATCCATTCCTTGGCATTCCTTTTAACCTATTTAATAAATAACCTCCCAAACCACCACCCACATCTGTACATCATTCCCCGGCAAGCCTCCTTTGCACCATGGCTTAAAACCGGGCCTTAAAGGCAATCAGAAATGAAGGTACAAAACCTGCCCCCATCCCCTCTAGGTGCTCGGTCCTCCCTAACCAATCACCTCCACCCTCCTGGACTCGGCCTTGGTGTTGTCAATGTCGCATTCACTGGCCTGTTAACCTGTCTCAGGATACATACTAGGGCAGCTATTTATCGTACGTGTAGCTGGGCCTGGCGTGAGGGCCGCGTCCCCAGTGTGGATACCATCTGCGCTCTCGAAGCATGCCGTGTTTTTTCTGCCTCATAGCTTCTTATAACTTGTTGCCTTTCACTATATGCATTAACTGCCCCTGTCTGTGTGCTGCTGTGGATAAAAACACCTAATAAATTAATGCTAACAGCCAGTAGCTGTGAAAACAAATCACCGATGTACATGTCATAACAAGGCAAGACGCAGGATTACAGTGTAAAACAGGAGGGCCCCAGCTTAACAAAACTCACTGATTTACATCTCGTCGCCATTTCCAACAGTGACCTGGGCATTTTCACACATTAACATAGATTAAGAGTGAGTTTTGACTACTATCAGTATATCATTTAGTCAGCTTTCCATACAGGGAAGATGGATAACAAGATATATAACATCTTGAGATTTCTTACGGTGAACTTTTATGATAGATGACAGCGGTTGTTCTGCTGTTTTTAAAAACTGCACATTAAAGTCTGAGTAGCATCATTTCAACTAATCTGCTGCCATGCATCTGTAACTACATAGCAAGTACAGTGTCTGTGTGGGTCAGTAATCTGGAATCAGAAACTCTCTTCAGATTTCCAGTGGTAGCTGAATGCAATAGAGTCCGGGAACCGCCTTGGTTCGTTTTTGCTTCATGAGTTCAAGTGTGCAAACGAGACTGCATTTTCACTGGACTGAATGGGTGCACATTTTGTTTTGTTGAATTGGTGACGTAGCAATTTTATATTTCCCTATATATCATATTCGTATGCATTAATTTTGACAGATTATCACTTGAAAAATAATGACTCAAGCTTAAAGTTTAAAAATTAAAAGATGCTTTTAGCTCAAATTTTGTTAAACCTGAATGTGTTTTTGATTAAGCGTAAAATGTTTTAATTAAAATCTGGGTATGTATAACTACATCAGTGTTTTTATTTGAATGTGGTATTTTCTAAACTGTGTCCGTGCAACATGAAACTTTGCAAATATGTTCTGTAATTTGGTCTGAATAGTATTTTATTATTGCACAAAACAAAGCGCAGAGGAGCCCTTGAATTTTGCAGACTTGGACCAAAATTGCATCATAAAAATATATATTGTAGTTGTACATAACCAAGCTGCAAAGCACTTTACCGTTTGCTGTAAAAGGCTTTGATTCCAAATATAATATTTTCTAAGGCCAGCTGTCAAACTATCACTCACATGAAAGCAACACATGGAAAGAAAGTCAAATGTTTATTGAGCTTTTTTATGTATTTACAGTTTTAATAGGCCTTTAGATGAATATCTGCTTTTCATTTTTACTCATTTTTATGACATTCTACACATTCCTCACTGTTTCTATTCGATGAACATAACTGCATCAATTTTGGACACATAAATAAGGTTATCTACCACGCACTGAAAACACATTCAATAATCTTAATTATTCTCAATATTGTATTTGCACACAACTTCAAAACATATCAGTTTCCTTTACCTATTTTTAAAAACATCTCATCCTATTAGAATGATTAAACGAGTAATGATGAATCATCATGAGCGACCATGAATTCATCAGCGGCTCAAAGGCTCAAACCATGGAGGGGCCCACAGGGAGATCAGGGGCTCGGTGTTCATGTCTCTCCTCGTACAATTTTTATATACATTTATCCACAATGTGCAGCTGAAACTCAGATTTCAGTCCTTTTATCCCTGTCTCCAATCACCCTCCCCATGTCACCACACAAAAACCTGCTGTGTGTTTAACACAAATCTCAGAGGTTCCAGCATATGGCCGTAACGATGGCATTGAGAAAAAAATAATGCGTTTTCATTGAGAAGTCTCTACAGTCCTGGTTGGAACTGACCAGACGTAGCAGGGAACAGTTAGCCAGGTCGGCTCTGCATATTGTTGCAGTGCAGCTTCCAGAATCTTCCACCGTGCCATTTCACGCCACTGCTTGGCCTTGAGTTCCTTGGGAGCTGCCTGCACGCGAGTCCCCCGCACGGGTGACCGGGGAGGAATGGGCTATGCCAAGTCCCAGAGGTAAGAAACTAACAATTAACTCCATTAGCAAAGTATGTTCGGATCATTCTAATGTAAGAAAACTCAGTTCACATTAGGTTTATATAATGCAATGACTTTTCAGAGTTTTTTTTATTTCAGTTTGTTATAAGGAAACACAGACATCTGTAAGATCGCTCACTCCTTTTTCACTAGTTCCTCTTTTCTCTGTGTAGCTACAGACCCCTTTGGAAGGAGGCAGAGAAGAAACAAACTTGTGAAATATAATTAGAAGAGCACTGAAGGACAGAAAACCAAACAAATCCATTCACACCATGTGAACTGACATCTGAGACGGTTGTCCATAATGACGACTGTCACAGGTGCCGCCGCCCTGCTGGCTACCTGCGGAACTGCCGATCACATGTGCAGCATCCATGCCGTTGGGCAGATACTGGCGCTCCCCGAAAGCTCCGCCGTGGGAGGGGGGCAGCAAGCCCGCCTGGGCCGCCGTCAATTTCTCTGGGCTTGGGGCCAGCCTCGGGGAGGTAGGGAAATTGTATCCATAAAGGTTGTAGTGGCCATGAAGAGAAAAGGCATTGTACGATCCCTGCTGTGTGGGGTGCCCACTGCCGAACACGTGGGCTGGAGAGGAGGCGCTGGAGGCCGAGGTGGTGGAGGGGGTCGGTCCCGAGGCGGAGCCGCCTGCTTGCATCATGTACTGTAGCTGTGGGCCGGGGAAGGACCCCAGCTGGCCGCTGTAGGCATCCATCTTGCCACCGGCGCCACTGGGCAAGGAGGTGTGGGCGACGCCAGGCATCCCACTGCTGATCATGGAGGAAGTCCTCTGCGGCAGGAAGGTTTCCGATGGCTGCGAGGCGACTGCCCCCCCAGGCTGCAGGCGACTGTACGAGCTCTCGGCCAGGCCGCCGTAGCCCTGCAGGGCAGCGACGTTACCGCGAGCGCAGGCGGGATATTCAGGCAGCCCCAGGCCGCACAGCTGGCTCTCTCGGCAGCCCATGTTGAATGTGTTGGGTGCCAGGTGGAAGGTGGGTGGGGAGCAGGACGGGGACAGCAGGTGAGAGGCGCCTGATGGGGAGGGGGTTCCAGGGCTGGAGGTGGTCGGGGAGGTGCCTGTGCTTCCCCCTGTGAGACATGGATAAACACAGCATTACACACAGCACTATGCACAGCACTATCCACACACACCATTACATACAGCACACACACAGCATTACCCACAGCACTATCCACATTTCGCGCACACAGCATTACACAGGAGTGAAGGACGAATAAAACGGAAAAACACCAACAACAAAACAGTGAAGCTCCCACATAGCCATAAATCACACAGACTGCCGAAAAAACGCTGAGGCAGGAATGGAAACCAGTGAAAGGAATGACCCCCCTCCCCCCCGCCAAAACTAAATAAATAAAATATGTTTTTTTTTTTTTTAGTTGTACAAGAGGCTGTCGTTGCTGTACTAAATACACAAAGGGTTGCCGCGAATACCAGTTGTTTGGGAATGCTGCCAGACACTAATGGGACTAATAAAATAAATACAACCAGCAGGATTACACACAGCCTGGTTGCATTTTATAGTAAGCGTGCTGTCGTTAAACGCTTCAGATTCTGCATATTGGAAGAGACTCGTAAAAACTAAAAAATAATGTTATGACCCATGCGCTCCATGAAAATTTGTTATTTCAGAATTTTGTTTTGTTTTGATATGTGTCCGTTTAAACTGCAACACAACGGAGGACAAAACAGTGATAAGTAAGATTTGCGGATTGTAGATTTGCGGTACCGAAAGGTCAGAGAGACGATCCAGCCTGTGCGACCGATGAAGGGAGGAAGCGTGACTTCATAACGCGAAACTGCGACTTTTAATTAACGTATAATTCGTCCGGAGAATCTGATAATAAACAGATGTCGCAACGTGGTAAGAATTTGCTTTTAGTGGAAATGGGAACAAGAAGTCCACACTCATATTTACTACTCCCAGAAATAATTTAAAGTTATAAATTACTGAAATGGTAAAAAAAAACATTACGGGTTCCAGCATAACGCGATCCTTGGGGAGGGATCCTCCACCTCAGGTAATTCAGTGCCCTTAACGAAGGACGGCGCCGGGCACAAATGCAGTTTGAATGTGGGGTTTGCCATCATGCCTTTGCGCATGGCAATAAAAAGTAGGTTTTTATGCACATGTGGAACGATCCTACATATGCAAGCCTTACATGAGCGCATCCAGATCCAGCACGTCAGATTTCTGGACAAAATAATGACAGCTGTGAGAATCAGTCATAGAATCTTTTATAAATGGGGCTTTGACCGGAGCTCAGCATGTTAATAAAAAAGCGTACTTAAAACTTGCAATATTGGTAATGAAGTAATGCAGGATTGTCCTGGCACAAGGCTCAATATGACTTAGATAAGAGCACAGGGTAAAATCTGTCCCCACATTGGCGGGGATGCACAGCGTGATGTCATGGTTTGTTAGTGTGACTACTCGTCTGCGACATGGGTGTTGCGCACAAAATCTTCCCTGGCTAAAGTTGTGTGAGTATACTTATGATTATACCGCTTGTGCACATTTTACTGGAGGTTAATTAACTTTTAATCAGCTTCGATGAGTTTGATAGGAAGCAGATGTCATTTTGGACGCTGCGGCCCACGGGAGAGAGCTGAGGTTGTTACAACAGAGCTGTCAAAATGGCAGCCAGCTCTGCTCGCCGAAAGCTGAGTCCCACGCCAAGCACCTTGCTGTTTCTGCATGTTGGTGAAGTCCTCAAATGTCAGCGTTCGCACTGGAGGTCTCCAGAAGGCGTAGGTCTCCATGATGGCCTCCAAGCCAGTCCTGCAGTTACGGGGGAAGAGAAGGCGGGGAGTTGCAGAGGCTGAGCCCTGTTTGAAAACCTGCGGTGTCTTCAAAGAGCTCCATCTTCTTTTGCAATCCAGTTGTCTTTCCCTGTGATTATATTTCCCTACACTCTCAGACAAAGGAGTGTGTGTGTGTGTGTGGGTGGGTGTGTGTGGGTGGGTAGGTCATGTGAAGTGTGTGTGTCTGTGTATGTGGGTGGGTAGGTCATGTGAAGTGTGTGTGTCTGTGTATGTGGGTGGGTAGGTCATGTGAAGTGTGTGTGTGTCTGCATATGTGGGTGGGTAGGTCATGTGAAGTGTGAGTATGTGTGTGTGTGTGGGTCCTCACAAAATGATATAAACATGTTCTTTTAACAATATGGGGACCATACTTTCAGTTCTCACAACTGGAAAGTAGGTCATTGGTATAAAAACTTGTAACTGCAATCAAAGAAGCTAAAAATGCCAAAAATCTGTCAAATGCCAAAATTGTGTTTGGTGACTTATGGTTAAGGTGAGGGCTGGGTAGGGGTTAAGGTTGTGATTGTTGGGATTTGAGTTTTTCCCCATAGAAAGTAATGGAAAGTCCTCACAATGATATTAATAGAAGTGTGTGTATGTGTTTGTCTGTTTTAAGAGAGGCAAAGTAATCATCTATGAAAGAATGACAGTTAGGATTGCTCTATTTCCATAACAACCAAGAAAATCTATTACTGGCTCATAAAATTCTTGTAAATTTCCATGCACAGAATTTGCCTGACAACTTGAAATGAAACTCATAACATAATAGTTAACAAAGCGTTGCTAAATGGGAGTTTTAAGCTGCAGCACAATATAAAAGAAGAGAAGCGGCGCTGTCTTTTCAGTCCTGCATTTGTCATAAGATTCCACTTATAAAAACAGACCACGTGTGTGTGGACGCGAGACTACACTCTGCTTTCATTGTGAGCCTCGCTGCAGTGAAATCTGAATGAGAGTGCATAAATCAGGAGCTCTATTGTTTGAGAAATGAGGGAAAGATGTGTCAGATAGTGGCTGTAATGAGCCCCAGATGGCCCTGTGCTCATATGCTGTGAGCACACTTCCCCGTCTCCCAGTTACACCATCAGTCAGAATCCGATCTCAGACGGGGCCAAGGCTGGGGGCGGGGTACCTCCCTGCTGGCCTCGGGCTCATGAACCCTCAAACAAACGCATGAAAACGAGCACGTGTTGCCTTTTGTTTACTCTACCTGTTCCTTCCAGAATCTCGGAATCCCTTCGCGAATGGGTTCCGGTCAATTTTTAGTCGGGTGATCTGTAGAATGTCAGAAAACAAAACCATCAGACAACTAGCGGTTTATGCCACCTGGGCACCTGTATGCCGCCGCGCACCAGCTGAATGTCGCTGTCTTATACGAAGTGCACTGTGGCCACTGAGAGGTTGGGAAGCATTGCTGTAGGCCGAGGTGACGACGGCAGGCACAAATGAAGCAGGGTCCAGCCTTGCTTCCACTCACCGACCATTGCACACACCACACCATGCACACTCTCACCTACGCTGAGACATTTCATATCTAAACAACTATTCTGGCATCTCAGAAGAAACTTACAGTGTTGTTTCACCTTAAGTATCTGTACAGATTCCTACAACAGGCAGTGAAAGGAAATGAAGATTTAGACTGACCTTGACCTGTATAAGACATGACCTTGACCTAGATAAATGATTTTAAGATGGATGGATGGATAATTTAGTAAAGGGCTAGAAATCACTGTTTTCTGCACCTGTAACAGACCACGCTTTGTGTCCATCCCTGGCACCCATAGCGAGTGTGTATTGCACCCAAGATAACCACCCCAGCCAAATCTCCAGCAGCCTGTAGGTCTGTTTAAAGCTGCTTTTTTTTATCTATCTGACATATTCAGGGTGCCTGCCTGCCGTGCCCCAGCGAAGGGCTTTTTGCACAGTCGTGCTACCCTCACCTGTTGGTTCTGGTAGGCAGTGACAGTTGTGAACACGGTTTCGGGGAAGGTGAAGGTCTTCACCCCCTCGCCGCTGGGGATGGGTTTGGTGGAGGACAGATTGCTGCTGAAGTCCTTTCGGATCACGTGCACCCGTGGCTGGTACTTGTGCATCGAGTGCAGGATGATCTAGAAGCAGAGGGGATGTTGATGAGTCACAGAAGGCTGACAGCGTCCCAACAAGGCCATGCATGCACCGGCAGTGCGAACTGACACCCCAAACCAGGGGCGTCCAGTCCTATCCAGAACGGGCTGCTGCGTGTGTGGGTTTGCGTTGCAACTCCCGAATTAGATGACTAATTAGAGGACTGATTGGTTGAAGGGTCCTCACACCTGGGTTTGAACAGGTGACCTACAGGTTACCCCCAAAACCGACATACACTGCGGGCGGCTCTTTGCGGATAAGATTGGCTACATACACACCGGCCCTTTGCGGATAAGATTGGCTACATACACACCGGCCCTTTGCGGATAGGATTGGCCACCACTTGTGTGCATTTCCAGTGTCCAAAAATTAAAGAGAAAACAACATTTTTGGAAATTGGAGCGACGGGGAGAATGTGTCCTGCTCTGGCTGTAACCAGAATAGCAATTTATGCCTTAATTTCCACATTCTGTCATACTATGGGGTAATGCTGACATCTGGTTTTCATGCAAGTCCTTTTCCTTAATATATGTTCTTAATTGATTAATTGTTCAATTCACATTTACTTTTCAAATAGTTTTTTTTTAGAACCAAAAAGTCTGAAGATTACAACTCCTTCTTCCCTGTGCCTGATTTACTGAACAAACTAAACTTTACTTCTGTGATTTCATGTTAATGATGAACACAGAGGTTCTGAAACGCCTGCTATCCTTGATATATTTTTGTGGTTAATTATGCAGCACTCATCAGCAAAGCTATGGTCCCCTCACTGCTTATCTGCTGTTGCCAAAATAATCTCCGTTTTTTGTTTGACAGATATTAGTTCATGCTTGATATTGTTCATGTACATTTTAATATCCACAAAGACTCTGGGTCATGTTGGAACAATAAGTTAAATGGTCGTGAAACCCAAGTGAAAGCTCTGTGTTAAAGTGAAACACACACTTTGTACTGGGAGCCATAAAAAAGTATATGTGAGGACTGAAATGTAAAGATGGTGATATAAAGATAGAGATGTACAGACTGAGCGGTAAAGATGGAGATGTGAAGATGGCATGGCCCACTCACATGGCCTTGATCATCCAGCTCATTGTTGGTCAGCTTCAGCTTGTCGAAGCTGACCACCTGCCTCATCCAGGTGTCCCCAGAGGCCAGCGAGTCCGGGTGGATGTAGACGCGGGGGGGCACGGGCGAGTCGGCGTTCCCTGCCACCATCCACTTGGAGCTGTGGTAGACATACCTGGAGGACAGGGGCGGGGGGTGCAGAGAGACACAGATTAGCCAAGGACACGGAGCCTGAATTGCAGTGTGAACTGTGACGGGCCGCCTGGGTGTTCGAATCAGAGAGCTGCACAGGGATGTGAAAGTGATAAAAACACAGATATCCTCGGTAATCCACGGGAAGGTGGGGGGGAGGAGTGGACAAGAACATTACGGCGTTCCCACAGGGATGGTGATACAGGCGGGCCCCGAGTTAAGAGCATCCAACTTACACAAAACTCATACCTACCAGCGGACTGCCATAAAATGTTACATTACATTTTTTAAATACAATGGTTCGTAATTGTGAATGCACATCACTCAAGTAAATGTTGTGCAGCTTCAGTGGTTTGTCAGCTCAAGGTATAGTACAGTATGGTACATATATGATATATATTAAGACAAACATTTAACTAATAAGAACCGTTTGTATCTGTTCTGACTTCAAGCCTACAAATTCGACTTAAATCGTTCATAACCAGGAGACTGCCTGCAGAATTCATGGTGACATTCCAGTAATGGTACTGAAATTGATTGCAAATGCATATTCTTATATATGCCATATTAATTATGATTCCTTTTGTGCGATTAAATTATTTGTTCTCACCTCAGCACTACCTGGTGGCTGTGCCAAGTATGTAACTTAATAATTCATTAATAAGATATTTAAAGGCAGATATGGATATGCTTAATTTTACCCTGTACTGATGGTGCATGTTGGGACGGAGTGGACATGGTTTAGATCAGGGTTATTGAACTCATGGTCCTCGAGGTCTGAGCACTAGTGGTTTTCCAGCCTTCTTTTACCTGTCAGTGAGGTGCAAAGCCTCTGACCAATCAGAATCAGTAATTATTAAACTAACTGCCTGGGAGAACTGAAAACATGGCCTGGGTTTGGAATCGAGGTCCAGAGTTGAAGAACCCTGGTTTAGATGTTCACAGGGACCGACAGGGATGGGGGCAGATATCATCCCCATGCAGCTCTCCAGTTCCAATTCTTATTTTGGCTGGTAGGGGGGGTGTCATTTTTAATTACTCACATTAGCTGTATGTTAGATACACAACAAACTACAGCAGTAATCTATATCCAACCCCTCCAAAAACAAAGCATTCCTTCTGAGGACTGTAAGACATGAACTATGGGTCCCCCCCCACCAATCACTCCCACCCCCCCGGCAGCTGTTTGGCTTTAGTTCTGGCCGTGCGAGCAGTTGAAAGCGCTTAGCTTTAACGCCTTTTCCACCGAACCTCCACCGAGGGATAAAACACGGACAGACGGCCGTGTTTGGTCTCTTTGTTGCTGTTCATGTGAATTAAATGCCCACCTCCCAAGAGGAGGCATGAAACGTCTCTAATTTCCTGCTCGGAGAGGTGTTTGGGGTTATGCTCTGCGTAGCAGGGAGAGACAAGTGAAACCTTAGCTTGAAACTTTGATGGAAATCTGATTAGTCTCCTTTCATCCACCATAAGTTTGCCATCTGGCACAAACAGTGGAGATCGTACTTTTACATTACAGCCACTCGAAGAGATACGATCAGGCTTCACGTGACGCCTTGTCCGGTCCACTTCTTAAAGCAACTGACAGAGAGATAAAACTCAAAGAAACACACACACACACACACACACACACACACACACACACATACACAGTCCATGTACTTTATCTTTATGGGCACTCTCCATTCATTTCAATGGGCATAAACCCAAATCCCAACAATTATGACCTTAACCCCAAACCAGCCCTAACCTTAACCATAAGTAGCTTAGCAAAATATAGTAGTTATGGGATTTTTAGTTCTTTAATTGCCTTCATGGAATTTTATTAAATTGAGGTTATCCTTGTCGGGACCAAAAAATGTCCCCACAAATAAAAAGTTACAGGGTTTTATCACATTGTGAGGAAATTTGTTCTCCACAATGTAATAACTACCAACACGCATGCGCACACACACACACACACACACATGCAAACACACGCGCACACACACACACACAAACACACGCACACACATACACACGCACGCACACACACACACACACAGACACACACACACGCACACACACAAACACACGCACACACAAACACACACACACGCACACACACAGGCACACACACACACACACAAAAGTGCACGGGTCTGAGCACACATTCATGCAGATTGATGACCTAGACAGACATCAGACTGGACTACTGGATGGAAAATGCAAAAACTCTGATACTGCTGCATATGTTAAATGTTTGCTCTCCAATATTTACTTCTAAATTTCTGTACAGTGTTTAGATCGATAACAAATAGAATGTGATATATATCATGTCACCTGGAATGGTTTATGAAAATTTAATAAGTGTCATTTAGTGAAGATACTTAATAGGCCTACAGTAAACATGAGAAAAAACTTAATTTTGGAAATTAAAAGCAGGTTCAAAAATATGTTTGGTGGGAAATCCAGACAGAATATTCAGCCTCATATCTGTTGGATCAGTGAAACAAATAAAAAATGCTTCAGGACACAAACCACCTGAGGTACCATAGCAAACTGACACCATTGGATTCGCGGTGAGGGCTGTTGCTCGTCAGATTTCTATCTCCCGCCGGCAGGATCGCGAGCCGCTGAACCTGTGTCAGAAGCTCCGTGTCTCACCTGTATCTCTTGTTGTCCACTGGAACAATATCCATCGCGATGTAGTACTGCTGACGGGGATCCAGGCCGGAAATCTTCACCCTCATGGCTGGAAACATCCTCCTGAATATTTTTAGGAAAAGCCAGTTACTGAAAAAGATTTCCTGTTCAAAAAAATTATAATAGATGCAAATGCATGCAAACCCAGCCTGACGAATTAGCATTATAACTGTAACAAAAAAGGTCCTCTAATTAAAAGCTCCTCCATGTTTTGTCTGTGTGATAATTGCTACCAAATGGATACTTTTTTTCCAAAACCCATTTGCGACAGAGCTGCTCCTTCCGTAGATCGGTCAGTCTGTAGTAGGAACGAGGCAGTGCAATCACAAGATCTGTACTGTTTGGGATCTGTACTCCATAATAATGTTGAATTCAAACCAATTTAACATGTATAAACCTCTATTTATCTATTTCTAAAAGTATTGCTCAATAAAATCCCTGTAAAATCTGATTTTGCCAGTTTTATCAGCGTGAAAGAGGGAGTCATATTTCTTATAATCCTGATTCTGTTGACATTTAATGTATGACAGATTTTTATCAGCGAACAAGGTCTGAAATAAGAAAAGGAAAAGTTTTGGGACATCTGGAATAATACTAGGTGCCCTTCAGCTATTCCAGGCTTCTTCAGTCTGGAGCTAAACAATGCCCAGGAATTTCAGAAATTTTCTGCAAATTTATGGATAGAAGTTAGGAACTCATGCTTATTAAAATGTACAGAATCCAGAGTGTTTTATGACACATTCTCATTTCATTTCATTTTGCTTTAAAATATTTCAGTATCATAAATCTCACCTTCAAAATGAAAAGAGAGGGAGAATTTAATGATTACTGAATATTTACAGACCCATTGTTAGCAGACATAAAATATAGAAAGCCTACAAAAATAACCTTTCATATACAATTATCGGGGTAACATAAATTTCAAAGGGCAGCGGTCAGCATAAATTCCATTCATGAAATTCAATTATTCATGAAATAAGGAGTATCGATTTCAGCCACATGTTATATATGGCATAAGTTATGGTAGGATGGTCAGCGGTGTCTGATAAATGTGCATAAGGCATATAATTGAAAACATGAATATTTATAACATAAGTATGCTTCTTAAAATAAGTTTTAATGGGCTACCTACCATATATGTATAAGAATGTGTGTGTGTGTGTGTGTGTGTGTGTATATACAGGGTATGTATTCCATGTAACACAAATGGTTTGGATATTGCAAAATTCATTAAAATATTGTCACTTTGTTCAAATTTACTGAGGATCATAGGGATTACTAAATTCATTATACAACTAATATAAAAAATATGTCTGAAATATCTGTATATATAACACTGCACTGGAAAGATGAAAAAGAATAAACAATAATAGTAATAACAGAATAAATTAAAAGCTTATATAGAATTTTAAAAATGCTCTTATTAGCATTAAAATGGTAGCATCATGCCGACAGCTATTACCTGGAAAAAGGTAGTGTCACGTATTTCTAAACTGTTTACTGTAAACTATTAATAAAACCCACCCTTTATTTGTATACAAATGAAACTACACTTGTAGAGATTTTTTACCCAATACCACTCAGTCATTTTATTTGATAACGTGCTTTTAGATTGCATTTTTTTTTATCTGCCATATATCAATTTTAATGACACAGAAAAATTGCAAGGGCTGTTATGCATGGAAACAATTCCAACATCTGTTTGACAGTGAAATCATACATTTAAAGGGATATATGCAGCTCTCCTACCTTGAAGTGGACCAGTTCTGTAAGTGAAATTACCTGCTCTAGTCATAGAAAATAAGAAAAATTACCCCTCCCACAAAAAATATATATTTCAATTGAATCAGGTCCAACATTAAACGCCATACTGTCTGAACTCACAGACCATTGCAGCCCAGTAAAACCCAGTTTGGCCTGTTCCTGCACTGTGCTGGTCAGACGTCCAGAGTTCTTACCCCCATGTGCTTTGAATAAGACACCCTGCACCACAACCAGTGACAAAAAGTAATGATCAGATGTGCTCTTGTAGTCACACAAAGCCTCTCTAGCTGTTATATTGTGCCTGCTGTGACCCGGGAACATGCTTTCAGTAGAAAGGGAAAATTCATTTGCTGAGTAATTTTACTGAGAAACTTTTAAACATCATACGTGTACATGGATATTTGCATATTTTACATTACACATGATCACACACAAACACACACACACACATATATATATGCAATGCTGTAATGCTATATATATATATATATATACATACATACATATATAGCATTACAGTTTATAATGATCACAGATTAACCTGATTGTATTGCAGATTTATTCATTTTAAAATCGATGCATTTATCGATTTGAAGAAGGCAAGGGCATTGAAACTTGAGGTTTTTATTATTTATGATTTTATGATTTATTTGACATTTAGCTTCAGCCTGGTGCGGCCTTGTGCTGGCTGTTACCTGCCCGCTTTGGTGATGATCATCTCCGTGCCGATGTCGTGGAAGCGCTTCCAGAGGTCGGCGCACTGCAGCTCCACCCCGACCTCCTCCATGGAGGAGGGTGGCGAGGCGTCGCGGGCCGCGGGGCCCAGATCCGGCGGGGAGCTGAAGGAGCAGGACATGCCGTCCGCCAGGCCCTCGCAGTCTGACCCGGGACTGGCTTCTGAATCTGTCCGGGCCGGAGGGAAGAAGGTTCAGACGAGGCCCAACACAGGCGCCAAATTAATCGATTCTGCCGCCCAGTATCCTGCTTTCATCTTAAACAGAATCATCTGCTGCCACAATGAGTAGCTATGCGACCGTTTGAAACCGCGCGACGGTTTGGTGGATGTGGCGCAGAAGGCCATGTTTCCCAGCTAGAGCAGATTCAGCTAATGTGACCCTTGGGAAGGACAGAGATCCAAATACACAAATTCCTGGAGGGAATAGCTAAGGTCAACCCTAATGACTACTGTAATATTAGCAGTAATTCATAAACACCAGGCCATGAATGAAAACTCACTGGGCAAGAGTCAGACCAGAACAAAGTGGGCAATTCTTCACATAGAGGATGATGGGGGATTGATATAAGATTCCTAGGACCGCAGTGGATGCAGCACCAATAAGTCTGCCAACACCTACATATTATATAGCCAGAATAGCAGGCCGCGCTGGCAGACTGCCTATTGTTTAAGACACTCCTTATGTTCTGTTGTTCTTAAACCCAGTTCCAGGAATATAGTGGGGAATTTAATTTCATTTATTGACTATATTGAGGCTCTAAGATGATCCTAAGTGCCACTTGACGGGACAGCAAAGCTCCGTTTGACTACTCTACATTCCAGTAAAGCTCCGTTTGACTACTCTACATTCCAGTAAAGCGCCATTTGACTACTCTACATTCCAGTAAACTTCATCAGTGATAATTATTATTTTTTTTGCCATGCAGGGCTACGTGTCACACAGTCACGGCTTAATTAAAGCCGATCAGGGTCTGCAATTATCACATGTCACATTGCTTTACGTAGACTCAAATCCCGCAGATCATCTACTAAAATAAATATTTTGAAAACCCAACAGGAAACATGGAACTCTTTAGTGATGCTTGTTCGATGGAGTCTTTTTCAGCCAAAGGGGTAATCTTTCTTAAACGTTTAGAGAAGGATATTACAAAGACATATGAAGCCAGTTCTGTTGCGATTTGCAATTTCAGCTCCAGTGTGTTCCCAGTATTTACTGACATTTCGCTTTAATGTATTAGAGTGAGGGGTGGACGTTAATAACATTTAAATACAGGCCTGACCTATCGATAATGCATTTGCTATCAAATGAAAATGTAAATGAATTGGCTACCAAACCCTAGGAGCTGCGTCTACATTGCCGATAACCGTTATGATGTGAATGAAAGATGACAGATTTCATGTATGCCTGTCGATGGCAGAATTCAATGCTGCAGGCACACCCAGCTCCGCCAAGCTGTACCAAAACTCAGAAGTGTGGAGAGGTTCTCCATCACAATATGTTAAGTACTGGGAGACGGTCACAGAGTCTAACGGGGATGATACTGTTTGAGCGATGTTGTCAGGCAGTTACCAACCAGATGAGACAAAGTGCTACTCGTCTGGATCTGGATGGTCGTAGAAAGTCGCTCACCACTAATCAAAGTTTTTCAAATAGGAATTTGTAGCCCAATGTCAAAGAAAAAGCTATATCTGTCAGCAATATTTCCCAGCAACATTGCTCAAAAGGTTGCCCTTTTTTATCGTCATCCGAACACAGGGGTGTCAGGCTCCAGTCCTGGTAGCCAGAGCCCTGCACATTTTTGGGTTTCCCCTCATTTAACACACCTGATTCAATTCCTTGTGCTAATTACCACACAGCACTTGAGCTGAATCATTTGTGGTGGAACAGGGGAAGAACTAAGCTACAAGGGGTCCAGCGTCCCCAGGACTGGAATTTGACACCCCTGCTCTAAGACATAAGAATCCTTCAGAGAAGGACCTCTAATTAAGGTCAGATCTATGTCCCTTAGATACTCCAGGTCCTTACAGTTCTGGTTCAATGTTTATACCAATTACATTTTGATTCACTTTAAACTCTGCCTCCAAACTCTGGCTCTTTCATTATTCCGTGTCAGGGTGAATGACGTCAGTACTCCGAATGGTCGTAAAACCTTTCCTGCGTTTCTACAGCCAGAAAACACAATACTCAGACGGGCATTTCCCAGGTAACGGATTAATTGAGGAATATAACAGGTGCCCATGCTTATGCAATCTTTATGCAATCATCTTTTCAAATGATTCAAATAATTACACCGATCACAAGTGCCAGTATTAACATATTACGTTCGCGAATACGTTTGCGAATATTTGGTGACGTAGCGAGCGGGCGAATCAACAACGTGTTTTTTTTTACTTTGTAGTACACAATTATCGTTTAAAAAAATGTTATAGAGACAGACGCAAAAAAATTGTCTGCACGTTGACAGAGTCAAGCACGGTTACAGATTGACTAATGCATAGGCCGAGATATAGTATAGTGTTTGGTGGACAGATAAATACATTCGTGAAAGTTTCTATAAATTTTGGAGCAAAGTAATCCTGGATAATTCACAGAAAATGCTCACTCTGTGTTGAAAAATATCTGCATGCTCTTCAGACAGGGCTGGGCCGAGGCTGTAAAATGTCGGTATATGTGCTGGCACGGGCGTGTGGGGATTATTTATTTGACGAGAAAAAAGTAAACAAAAACCAGCTACACAAGGATGCCAGATATGAGGGTCTACATACAGTAACGTGAATAAAAAGACTAAACTGTTACTCGTTACCGTTGTTAGTTGTTAATGCTGTAAGCAGAGGCATCAACCTTCACGTTGCAAATAGGCCTACTTGTTGGTTTTCCGCTGTTATCTCAAGTGTATGACTAACGATAGTTAACCAAACAAATTATAACTCTAATACTGTACCCCCTTGTATATCAGTGAAAATGCCTTTGAGCATAGGAAATCATTTTTCACATTTATTAAAAGCATCATATGTTTCTTCAGAGCTACATCTTTTTTAAATTGTGCAGTCTGACTACCAGCACGAGACCCATCCTACAGGAAACAATTTATACTGAACCTAATCGTGCGTCATCCAAGATTATGTATATTTTACATGCCTGTTATATATAGAAATTTTAATAAGGCTAACCTCAGTGGACAACCGACATTAATGGATAGCATTGCTTTGCCCATATTTTCCGTTTGTTAAAAAACGCAAGCAAAATCATTGTAGTAAACACGGATAACTGGAGATACTGCCATAAGAGCCATGTACAATTACATATTAAATCAATTTTTGTTTTAAGGTGCGCGTTATTGAGCGTTACTAAACGTCTCAAAAACCAAAAACATTTTCTCCTAAAGAAATCCACTTGACTGATATTTGATTGATTTTAATTTAATTCAGATCTACATTTTTCTCTGGGATATGCATTTCATTATGTGTGTCGTATGTGAGTTTGAAGTTGCACATCAAAGAACAAATCGCTGCTTAAAGACGAAAACTAGAGATCGCCGAATGACCACACGGTCGTGCTGTTTTCAATTGATTTCCACGAGCTCAGAGCATCATAAACGCTCGCTGGGAAAAAAAAATCTGGAAACCCACATTCAAAAGATAGCCTTTCCAAAAGACTTCCTTCCTAAACTTGAATACCCTAGCCTTTTCAATCAGTCCCAAGTTTAGAAACATCTGGCCTACGCGTAATTAATGCTCAAATAGCGTGTCGACTTCTGCGCATGTATATATAGACAAGCACATCGCCGAGAAACAGGCCACGTGATACTCTGAAGATAAACTGATTCCAATCAAATATTTTTTTCGTCCACATGGTAACTCCTATCTGTATTTCTATTTATAACGTTGTTCAAACCCTGTTTGAAACACCATAACCCTTTTTATGATTATACCTAATACCTACAATATCTGCGGATACAGTGGTCATTTACAATTGGAAAATTAAGAGATTATTTGAAAATGTTATGTACTCAGTAAATACAATGTTATCATAATAAGTCGTGGGGTTAGGTGTGGTGAGGGTGGGGTATTCGGGGATTACCCTTCGTGGTGGGTAAGTAATCCACAATGAAACTAAACCCATCACTATCACATGCAAATACATCATGAAACGCCTAACGAGAGTTTAAAATATTGTTGGAGTATGAATCTAAAATCATGTTTCAGATAGAATTGGTCGTTTTCTTGCTCCAAATTATGTATGTGTGGGAGAAGTGACGAATAAGCGTGTTCTACCGGATATGTTTTACCGAATTGTGTTGCCTTTTGTATCTTATTTATCGGACCAATGACACAGATTTACCAAGCCGTTTTATTCCCGATCTCCTGATTTTTGCATAAGTATATGGCATAGAAATTACTTTTGAATACGGCGAGACTCTTTTACAATAAGTCAACAATAAAATATCAAATATTTTGTTCACATAAATTGCTTCAGTTTCAACTGAAGCCCTTTTTAAATTAATGGTGGCGTTCTACTATGTTACATGGGTATAAACCTTTATTGGCGGGCACAGAAATAAGCAAATAAACATTAAATGGAAAAAAATAACAAAGAGAAGGTCATTATTATTCAAAATATTTAAAATGTCCACTTGTCAATTTAAAGTAAGCCAGGAATATAAATTAATAATTTAAATATAAAATCCATGTCTTTATAAATGAAGTATTGTCAGGCCTAGAAATTACTTCACTACTAATGCAATTGATTAACATTTTTCTAATTGCTAGATCAAAAGATGCCCACGAATAATCTTAAAACGTCCAAACTCACCATAAAATTAAAATGTATGACCACTTGTTTAGACAGTAAACATGCAACACAGATTTACGTGAAATAGTTAGATGAATATTCAATTACGAAACTTTGGCTAAGTATTTTAGGAAGTGCAATTCTGTCAGTCAAGCCAAATTATATATATATATATATATATATATATATATATAATAAAAAATGTGATATTTAGCAACAAATCTAAATAATTTAATTTGTTTCCAGTACCAGTGTTTCCTTAATAAAATTACGAATAAACAAATACATGCGCCTATGTTATATATTTGAACTTTGAAAAATTGAAGAACAAATTTCCAAAACTCAAACAATTCTTGTAGCTGTTGAGCTAACACCGCTAATGACCTAAAGGCAACATATTTTAGAATATTGGGAGGCAGGCCACTCAGTCCTCATGTAATGCAACGAATTAAGAACATTAGTTAAATTCACCAAGGACACAGAAATCTTCTCGGCAATACATCCCATGAAGTTTTGGAAAATCGCTCTTTCGTTGATTCGCTCTGCTATTTTTTAAATTGAATGTTGGAGCGAGTATCCATGCATTCCATTTCAAATATAAATATTTAACTTATTTAAATACTGGAATGATAACTGTCAACCCAGTATTATTTGGCCAAAACAATTACTGATTTTTTCAGCAACCGGAAGTATGTTTCATTTACATTTACATATTTAGCAGACGCTTTGTCGAAATGCGACATATAGGTGAAGTAAATGACACTTTCCATTACAGAAATTTAGGCTACTAGTGGATGCCCACATCAGGACGCTCGATACTGCAAGCGCTTATTTGTTTAGTATAAAAGACACTTTAAACATCACAGAATTAATTTTCACACATGAATATGTGTATATTTGAAATGGAGAATAGATTAATAGACAGTGGTTTGACACGTTTGACAACTAGTTTCTCTGTCACGAAAGCAATGTTTTTTTTTATTAACGTCAAAAATTCAGCTCAAAACTCATTACTTTGTATAAAAAGACAACTGTTTACGTTATCACTTGTAAAATACAACCTGTATTATTTAATAGTCATAAGTCAGACTGGTTTAACACTAATGACCTGACGGGCCTCCAATAATTCTGTTCTAAATCATGCTTGTAGGCCTGAAGAAGTTTTATTGGGTTGAATTTTGGAGGTTAGATATAGTTTACCTTTCAATGATTAAAATTCTGTCAGTTATGAAATAGCACATTGTGATTGATTTAAATGCTTAATATGACTGATAATATCTAAAATCAGGTAAATGAGACATGATACATTATTATTATTATTATTATTATTATTATTATATACGTATGGTAACCTAGTTAACTTCCGTTCAACGTAACTGCAACTGTAACCCTGACTCTGGGGAGCCCTGACGTTGAAAGAGCACTAACCGGGGTCCATGTCCAGAGATTGTGTCGAATGGTCGCCGTCCCCCAAATGCCCGTTGGTCGCAATGTTTTCGATGGACAACTGGAGCTCTTTCTCCTCCCAGCCACGGAGTTTTCTTTTCTTGTTTGTCCCAATCAGTGATTCTACCGAGAAGGCGTGCGCTCTGGAGCTCAGAGCGGCAGCAGATCGCCTTCGCTCACTCATCTCTGTCACAGCAAATCCAGCAAGCAGCAAAACACTTTCCAGAAGGCTAATATGCACAGCAATGATGTTTCAACGTCCGAAAAGCAAGAACACTTTCCAAAAAGCAAAGTAATCCAAGAAACAATGGCTAACGAAAGTTGACTATATTAAAATTCCCCGGTGGAGGGGCTGCCATTCTTCAGCTATCTTGATCCAGCCCAAAAGGAATTTTGTTTTGACGGTACCTTTTTGCCTTTCGAGCCCTTCTTATGTGTCCAGTTTTATTCTTATCCTCGTTCACTCTGTCCGACTGGTACGCACTCAAGGAGAAGTTGTCACTCTCAAAGCGCTAAGGGCAACCTTCTCGTCGCCTGTCAAGGCGTGCGCGTCCAATAAGAAACTTGCAATGAGAGGGAACCAAAATATGTTGGCCAATGGTATCAGAGGTAAAACGTCTAATGAGGAGACCTTCAACAAATAGATGTTACCCCGCAGCTTGCAGTGAACTAAATTAATCAGGTTGAAGGATCATATTATTATTATTATTATTATTATTATTATTATTATTATTATCTCAGTATTTATAATGTAGCGGAGCTCTGACAAAAAGTTTGTGTTTAAACTCTCCTATAGGCCTACTTTTTAATTTGATTACATGAAAGATTGTTTAATGCGACAGATCCAATCCAGAAATATCCAAATGTGTCTACGCGGCAAATAAATGCATGTGTTGTCCTACACGCAAAAAACAAACGCAAACAACATTTTGATTAACTCGTTGACTTCGTCGTGGTTGGACATTCACTGCATACTTACGTTATATAATGTAAGTTTCTATATAAGTTTAAACACTTAAGACTGGTAAATAAAGTATTATAAACGCCACATCGAGAATAATAATATCTTTATTAGTATTATTATTGTTTCTGTTGCTTTTTAATAAATTAAACATATAGGTCTGTATAAAACAGAATGTAAAACCACCCCAAGTGGAAAACATATTACAATACGCATTATTAGATTTTTTTTGTAATTACAATGTATTTAGACTATATTTTACAGAAAGATTTCCGCTTACATGCATTCCACATATGCGTATTACGATTGAAATACTTTTAAATATATTTATTTAAACATATGGAATTGCTTCCAAAATATCACGCACATTAGTGTCAGTATATTTAAATATTTTAAGTAAAAATTAACATGTTTTTTGTACTACTCTATAATTTCCATAAATATTCAGCCGAGATTTTTTTTGGTTATGGGTCCATTAGACTATTGGGTATATTATAATAATACGCGGAACAAGAACTTGTAAAGAATGTGGTAATACTGTATATCTACGACCATGTTGGCTACACCACTTTAACCAAAATAGGCCTAAAAGTTGTTAGCGGATCGATTAATTTTGAACATTTTGATCGGGCACTTACTAATCGATCTTTCTCTCTGTCCGATCAAAAAACGACACCCAGACCTGAGAGCAGAGTAACCATAAAGAGGCCAGACGTGTAATTTCGTACTAATGCACCGAGTAAGTAAGCTGCTGTTGATGCCAAACCGCAGACATTATCTGCTGTGACAAACAGACCTTTGTATATATGTTATTAATGCGACCGGAGTTAGTCTAATATGCATTTGGGCTAACTTTGTTACAAAAGGTGCTGTAATGAAATCAAGTCCGATTTATTTACAGATAAGTAACGGAACTCAATGACAATGTTTGTACACCAGAAGTGAGAAAAGTTAAAAACAGATATTAAAACTGGATACGAGTAAAATATTAATATAGGCCTACATTAAAGTCAACATAAACAGTTATGTTGTAAATGGACTGGACTGCATTTTTATGTAGCGCTTTTCTACTCTTCCGAGCACTCAAAGCGCTTTACAATTTATGCCTCACATTCACCCATCCACACACACACCGGTGGCGAAGGCTGCCACGCAGGGCGCCAACCTGCACACCGGGAGCAATTTGGGGTTCAGTGTCTTGCTCAAGGACACTTTGATGGGGTCATCGGGCGGGGTTCGAACCAGCAACTCTCTGGTTGCTGAACGACAGCACTGCCCTCTGCACCACCATCTTGTGTGTATATATACTTAGTTACAAATAAATAAGGTAGTATGTCTCATTTACCTTTTGAGGAGCGAGTTATTTAATCAGAAATCAGTTAAAACTATGTATAATGATTACTGTGTTGTCATTATTACATTGTGTTATCTATGTATTTGAGAGCGATCATCCCGCCCGTCGTTTCCGGGATAGGCTCGAGACCCAGACTATCCTGAATGTCACAAGCGATGTAGAAGAAGAATGAATGAATAAATAAATTAATTAATTAATCCCACTTTCAAGTGTCTACATCATTGTTTCTGTCCCATTAACATGGGCGCTCCTTGGATTTGACATTTAGGGGGTTTGGCCCCCAGGAAATAAGGGACGAAATCGCTATAGAATATTTTTTTCGGGGGGGCGCTGACACAAACAAGAAAGTGATTGAAACCCCGCTAATTGGGCTCTAGAATCGCCTGTACCTAATTTTATTTAAGGTAAAACTAATTGTACACTACATCAGAAATTATGTTCATTTCATTTAAGTTTTGGCTTTGACAAACGTTGTACAAATGATGTGCTCCTCCCCATTGTGATACCGTTTTAAGTTTTTAGTTCTTCAATGTCCTTAACCGATATTTGCAATATAATATTTAAACCATGTATCAAATTAAACAAATCTAAATATATTTCTTATTGGATATACATATTAGATAGTACAGTTAAATACTTACGGTTGAAATTTAAAATAGGCTAGAATTGTATCTTTTTCTAAATACGCAGTTTGAAATATCAAGTATACTGTGTACGAAACACAGATACCAACGGTTTCCACACACTTTTTAAAAGGGGAAGTAAAATAGACACATTAGTCAAAATCAAATGTGACTCACCATTGAGAAATTTCGTTTCGGGCCTAAATATTTTGATGATACTTAGAATCAGAATACTTTTATTATCTCGGAGGAAACTGCTTAAACTACGGTGGTTGGGAGATTGCAGGCGAAAGCTTGCAGGTGTATTACATGACCGTTTAGGAAAACGACGTCTAATGAACATTTTACCGTTTACAACTTCATAAAGTACTGGAAAACCTTGGGGCAAGAAGATCGACACCGAATGACAACATCACGGACTAGAAAATATTTTAAGACTCTATTATTTAAAAACGGTTTGAATTTCACTAGTGCAAAGTGTCGGTAAAGTTCACATTACTGCGGAAAAAGCATATTCATGACCAAATATGTGATTGAACAGTGAACATATATATTCTTGCATGAATATTTCACAAAATCCATTATTTACAAATATTTGTATGATGACTCTGTCTATGCATTTAAAAAAATGTTTTTAAAAGTTTACGTGCAAGCGTGATTCGGTTTGATTGCCGGTTTATGTTGAAATTGCATAATTGCATTTAAGGCAAGATTTTGTATATGACTAGCTAAACTATAACAAATGACTACAAATTATATTTTTTCGTACACTCAACACATGCTCTGTATTTCAAGCCATTCGGTGTCTCGGCGCCGGCAAATTAATCCGTCCAATGATATAATATTTACTAACAAAAAGTGTTTCCAGGCCTTAGGCTACCTGGCGAACGACAAGTAAGCCTACTCAGCACAATTCAGGCCAAAAAAGAAAATTTAACACATTTTAGCTGTATGTTAAATAAATAAATAAAATTGACACATATTATTTATATCGTAAAAATTGGTGATCAAAAGCAGAAAGAAATATTTCGAATGGGTACATTGGGAAAATAAAGATCGAACCCGATTAGTAATGTATAATGTGAACGTTATGTGCCAGTATCACTACCGTGAAAAGTCAGAACGATTATCGCTTCTTATAGGATTAAAAGAAGCAGTGGAAATATTACATTTGTCTTTTAACACCGTTTTAGTTTAATCCGCGGCTAACAATGATGAAACATTTAGTTTAACCTGTCCCATAGGACAGTAAATTTGAGGTCGGAGGCAGGCACGATAAAAGCGTAGGCTAATACTGTTGTCTATTGAAAACCTTAAGGTGAAAATCAAGGTAATTGGTCACATGTCAAAGCCCTCACTAGTGTGACGTCAGGTCTGCCAAGTTATAGGACCGGACACACCACTGAGTCCTTAGAAAAATCTTCATGTAGACATATTTAAAATCACAATGCTTCGGGACAGTTTGTTGTCTGTATAGATACAAGCGCCCTGAGAAAACCTCGATGTTATCACAAAAAAGGAGAAGACATTACATTTTAAGTTTTAATATAATGTATGGCAGATCGAAGTGCTTACATTTTAATTTTTAAACAGTTTTTTTCCCGAATGGTTGAATCTCAACTACATTTAAATTTAATATTGCTCTTCATAACGTTGCAGCAAGACCTGTGTAATTTGTATAATTACCCCAAACCGATAGAAAAATTGATATTTGAAATTGATTTCTACAAATTAAAATTTTTCATTTCCAGTAAGCATCACGTGCAACGTAAATACAAGGTTAAACTGGCTCATAACTGAATAATTTATGATAATCTATCAGTCTGTCTCCAAATTGAGAACCGATCGGCGAAGAATACAAATCCGGCTGTGTGTGTGTAAGAATTTCTATGGCTAGAAAAAGAAAGCTAAGGGGCGAATACTTCGGGGCCTAAACTACCACAGCCGCGCCGGTAAATACTGTACGTTTCTCCCTGTTACGTTTGTCCTGCCTTTCCCAGCTCATAGACTGTACTTCTATCTAGTTAATTAAATACCTTGTATCAGGATGCATTATGTTTAAAAACGTAATCTTGGTTTGTTTTCTGCTCTTTCGTGTCGACTGCATCATCTTCTTCACCACATGTTCCAAATGCCGGAGTTTACGGCCCCCCAACTGTTTTTTTCCTACTGATTTAAAACAGCGGAAATTTAGAGTGGCAGAAGTTACAGTTCCTTGAGGCAAATTTCTCTCTGTGAGAAGAGGAACCCAAATAACGTGTTCAGTGACATTACTGCTCCGGAGTTCTGTGAATTATCCTCACTGAGCTGTTATATTGCCACCATGTGGTCAATCTGTGTGCCACACCCGCAATCAGTAATTTGCAACTGGTAAAGAAACACAGCAATATCGGACAATTGACTTACACACAGGAATGTAAGACCCAGTGGGGGCGGGGCGTGTTGGCTTCATTCACCGCCACCCCCCCCCCAAAAAAGAAAAAAAAAAATCAGACCATTGCATTTAAATAAAGAAGGTGTGTCTCCCCCCCTCAAAAAAAAAAAACCCAAACTCTGCCACGCTCTTGTTTGAACACCACTGTGTCATTATAAAGACATGATTCCCATTATAAAAGACAGTTATAACCTACTTCCGGCTGAAAAGGATGAATTAAAAATAAAGCTTTTATCTTGGTAGAAAGAAACAATGAGGTTCCAGTCCCTAAGGTGCACGTAAATAATATCCATTCATTTTCGGTAACCACTTGTCCTTTGGGGGCCCAGAGCCTATCACGCAGGCTACGCCCATCACAGGGCACACTCACACACCATTCACTCACACATGAACACCTATGGGCAATTTAGTAAATCCAGTTAACTTCAGCTTGTTTTTTGGAAAACATATCCACCCCACACACGGAACCATGGCGGAGGTTTATCGTGGGTCCCACAGGTGTGCTTACCATCGTAACGCCCCAGCATGTAAATAATAATAATAATAAAATAAATATAGATAAAATAAAAATAAAAATAGATTGGTGTTATTAAATACTACTACTACTACTACTACTAATAATAATAATAATAATAGAAATAAAATGTATTCCGCGCGCAGGACCGTCTCGAAAAGCGCACGCGGAGAAGTGAAGTATAAACTAGGCTTTAACCCCAACAGAACATTGCGCTACGGGATGCGACGGCCATGAATCACGCGCGTGGTGACATCGCAGCATGAGCTCCATTACGCGGGGACTCTTCTGCTAACGAGGATATCAGATGCAGATTCGCTTTCATGATCCACCCCCGTGTTCATAAGCCTTCTCACACCAAAAAGTGCAGGTTCAATTCTGACTTTTAAATATCTTAGTTGAGTCGTGTAGAGTTATTGAAAAATATTATTAAAAGCCAGAAATGATCATTTTTGAGGTTATTTCGTGCCTTTCAGTGACACTATCACTCAGCCAGCTGGACAACCGTGTACGCTTTTATGTTTCCGTCATAATGAAACACAAACTGTCCCATTGGGAGAGTCAGAATTGAATGAACAGACACGAATACATTTGCTCTGGAAATAGTAGTGGACATAGAATTAAACGTGCAAGCAACGCATGAATTAGTCATATATTACATCAAGGTTTTTGTAGGCTGTAAAATTTTACACCGTGACCCTCTCCTGGATCACTGGCACAGAAGATGAATGGATGTAAAATGTTAAAATAATGAACACATCAAATATATTACTACCAGACTACTACTACTACTAATAATAATAATAATAAAATAAAAAAAAATCTTAGACAAGGCTTAATCAGTTTTAAGGTATTGTCTAATGTGTTCAGAATATTGTCCAATTTTACTCTTGTTTGGTATAAACATTTCATGAAAAAGGCCTCCCACTCTGGGTAATATTTCAGCTGGACTTGAGTGTAACATAATCAGAATAAAATTAAATGGTAACCTTTATGTCTTTACCATCCCTAAGATTCCTCATCTGACTGTGCTGTAACCTTTCCCTTAGGTACAGTTGATTTCATGGTGTTTTTCTTGGGTGTGACTTTTATTTTGACACGTGGCATGGAGTTCAGCAGGAGATCCCCCAACATTGCCAGCATAAAGTGGCATAAATATGAAGGTTAAAAAAATGTTTTGGCCCACTTTTTAAAAGGCTGTGGACCTCTGCCTCATCCTTCATAACACCTCCAGACTGGTGCCGTCTCACTACTGGCTTCAAACATCCAGAGCAGGAATTTGGAGGTGAAACTCAGCGGTCAGTCCCAGTTAGCACGAGGCACGCTGCCCAGAGAAACTTCTGTCCACATCCCTCTCCCTCCAGCCCTGTCCCTGCCTCGTATTTTACTCTGACAGATATAAACATGTTCTACTGCAGTACAGAGAGCATTAATATTTTTGCCATTTAGCAGTACCATATGGCATTAATATGGATGAAATCGCTGGCAACAAAAAC
Organism: Pollimyrus isidori; assembly: GCA_019775955.2. Taxonomy (NCBI): domain Eukaryota; kingdom Metazoa; phylum Chordata; class Actinopteri; order Osteoglossiformes; family Mormyridae; genus Pollimyrus; species Pollimyrus isidori. The sequence goes on from JABFDZ020000001.1 coordinate 50,823,296, forward strand.
CGATATGAAAGCTGACTTGAGCTTGCATGTGTTCAGCACTTGAATTGCATGTCTCTGCATTCATGCTTTTTTTCCAGCTCAAAATTACTAACTTCGTATTTCCTGTGTGTCCCTATGATTAAAGGCTACCAGCTTTGAGTTCTCTAGTATGTTTAATTGTGCGACAAAAAAACATTTTAAAGAACTGAGTAACAAAACCTCAAGTCAAAACACGCTGGTAATCTTCAGATTACCACAGGCGTACCACCAAAATATCTACTATTTGCATACTTTTTATATATTGTTATTCCTATATCAATTTGTCTTTTGGAATTTATTTTAACCCTATAACAGAAATGGTTCTCTGTTTCTGAAATTCCCCAACCACCAGTGCTGCCTGCTGTGATTAGACCTCTGCATCACATAAAATAAAGACACATGCCTTTTGTTTATAGCTCGGTGCAGAATACAAGATGGCAGCTACCTATGCTATTTTCTGCTTGTCTACAATCCACCTCTGTAACTCTAAAGAGCCAGAAAGGCCTTCAGCTCTTTATGGCCACTTTCCATCACAGCAAACACACATACCTTGTTAATTCGGTCCTAGTTCCAAACAGCTCGAAGCCCTTAAGGCCCAGTGCGGCTACAGCGCCCCCTGCTGCTCTCTCTGACTTTCAGAGCAAACAAGACAGGATTGTTTCAGTGAAGTACTGGCAGGAAACCTGTTTTACTGCCCCTCTGCCCTTAGCAGTTTCATTTTCCGGGTTTGATTCATAAAAGTTTAATTAAACTGAGAAAGAGCAGAGAGAAACAAGTATTAAAAAAGGGAAAATGTCAGGAAAATGTCAGGAAAGCATGTGCCAGTGACTCAGGCGAGCGGAGGGTTTGCGGGGTGCGTGACGGACTGGGAAACATGAAATGCTCCGCTGGATCTTTTGCTGACGGCTGAGACGGGCCAGATTAATGAGGTTTCTGTGTGCTTCACACCACATTGGGTATGGGGTGGGAACAAAAACACGTCAAGCCAGGCCAAGGCCTGGGGCCTTCAAACACACACACACACGCACACACACACACACACACACACACACGCACACACACGCACACACACGCACACGCACACGCACACACAAGCACACACATACACGCACACACACACGCGCACACAAAAACACACACACACTCGCA
>JABFDZ020000001.1:50849405-50859498 GCA_019775955.2 Pollimyrus isidori
TAGAATTTTATAAAAATAAATTATATTTAGATTTGTTGCTCTACACACACACATACATATATATACACACATACATACACACACACATATATATATATATATATATATAAAATAAAACATTAAAATGATACCATGATAAAACTATTGCCTTACCTAAAAGCTACATGGTATCTTTGTATTCTGTGGAGACATCAGCCTTAAACATCATTTAAGCATTTAAGAGAAAACTACAAAATAGCCAATAGTTACAGATTATACTTAAAGTATAAAGCAAGAGGAGAAAAATTGATATGATAACATATTCAAGACAGGGGCATCCTCAGGGTCTTTAGGAACAGTGAATTGCCTGCTCCCTGCCAGGGCTCCACCCTTGGCTACAGTTCTACTCAAGCCCACAGACTGAAGGGTGGAGCCCACAGCAGCACCATCTAGCACGAGGGGGGGGGGGGGCACGAAAGATCCATCTGTCTGGAGAATGGGTGGGACAGGGGTCTGGGAGGGTCCACCGCTCTTCATCAGAAGGTCAAAGGTCAGCCCATCTGTATGGACAGGAAAAGGCTTTGGGCACATGGCTCAACAAGCTGGGGGTCTTGGAGAAGAAAAGTGCAAGCAGGAAAGAGGAGGAGCGTGCGAGCTGGAGCAAGGAGGTGAAGACCACCATGGGGGACCCAGGAAGGGGGGGAAAGGAGTGCCATGGCAACAGGCAGTCAGAACCCCAAGCGGTCGTGGGGCAGCAGGGCACCTGCAGAGTGGAGGACTCGCAGAAGGTCCCCGTGGGTGTGGTGCGTCCACAGCAGGGTCAGCGAGCCAGGGAAGCGCGGAACCAATCGTAGAACTTTAGCTGCTCTCCGCTTTCTGCCAACAAGCTGCAAACTCGACCACCACCGAAAAAGCCCCCACTGCTCAGCAATGAGGACCCATGACATTCCTTATAGGATCAACAGTCCAGGAGATGTTAAGGCTCAGAGGATGAGTGTGATCGGGGATGAGGGGACAATAAGGACTTTATCGCAGAGTCATTGCTGCTGAGGAGCGCAAGTCACGGGTGAATTAGGTCCCCATGACAGCAAGCTCAGGTCACATACTCACTTGGTACATCCACCTAGCTGAGTGCTAGATGACCACCAAACTTGCTTGGCTTTGCCATTAGACTGCAACTCCCGCACAGATAATGCAGCATTTACATTCAGGGCCACTTACGTTCATTACATCACCATTAGAAATCTCACCATGCACCAGTGAGGTCTCATGAATTAAAGGAAACTCACATACAAATCACCACTGAGCAAGAAAATCATTGTGTGGGCTCCATTAAACGTGACTGAGATCACATTCATCTTCTAAAGCCGCTCACCACTCACCCAGCTCCCACCAGATCAGTCTCAGAGCACTAGGCTGTCAATTCAAAATACACACATTTTAAATTCTATTATCAGAAGCCCTCTGTAGAGGTATAGCATGTTAGGGATTGCCGTGTGTCTTCAAGCGCCATATCAGAAAAATAGAGCTGTGCTTAACATCCAACTTGGGGAGTTAAATGGACTGCTGGAGAGATACAATACAGTAGATGCCATCTCCATGGCCACCAGCTGAGCTGGAAGAACTGCAGCAGAGGCAAACCCCAGAGAAGCCAACACAACCAGCCATAGGGGCAGAGCCTCCACCAAGCAAACCCCGGCAACACGAACTCGATAGGCCCCAAGCAGTCAGACACGCCGGGACATTGACACATACATACCTCAGAGGATAAAGGGCTTTGGCTTTCATGGCTGCAGGCTGGAACAAACAACAACCTCTTGTAACACGGGACTACAGGTGACACTGGACGATGTCACCCATCTCTCACACTGTTCAGGAACAAACCTTCTAGTACCTTCCAACTCAAGCATACAGTTGGCAGGATCCAAGGTCAGGTTAAAGGTCACCAGCTCATTTGATCTTGGGGGAGAGTCCATCCTTTACCACATGGCTTAAACCCCGCCCAATTTTCCTTTATTTTCCTATCCCCCCCCCCCCCCCCCCCCCCTCAGCGGCGCAAGACACTCACCTTCTCTTATCCGGATACAAGGTACGGGGGCTTCCGGGAAGGGTCTGTATCTGCATGGGGCCAAGGTCCCCGGGAGGCACTGCAGACCGAGGGCCGTGGGGCTTGGGGAGGCAGAGGGAATTCGGGGGGGGAGGGGTTAGGCATAAACTGCAAGCCGCAGGGGGAACAATCGCACACACACACACATCTGAGCATTGGCCAAGGTTGGAGGCGGTACCTTGGTGACTGCATCCCGATTCAGTCCCGCATTCTGTTCCCTACGGGAAGAACAAATGGACAGATTTAGCACGTGTTTCACGGGAGTGGGTGTTCATAGATAGGCGTGGAGGGGGGGACGACAAAGTTACGCCGTGATTAATACTCACTCCTGGCTCTGCTTGGCAGCTGTGGAAACAGGGAAAACTGCTAATTATCATCGGTTACACTGTAACTATAGCAACTACACTTTAAGCATGATAGTACGTGGACTGGCACTCGATGTACTCCTGATATGGGCAGAAGTCATCATGGCTGCCTCACCCTGCAATGTGCGCCTGGCGTAGCGCTGGCTGGGCCTCCTCTCGAAGGGGGCCACCCTGCGTGCCTTGTTGGCCTTCGTGGCCTGGTACTCAGTTTTCCCACTGGGGGGGGGGGGAACGGGGACAAAAGGAGCATGACAATCTTCATCCGGTGTGGTTAGAGATGCATTAAGCAGCCCCTAGCAGCCCAGGGCCCCCCCCACCCTCGGCCCACCTGTATCGGAAGCGGGAGCCCATGCGGATGAAGCTGGCCTGGGAGGAGCTCTTCTGCACTGGCCCGCGGAGCCGGAAGAAGGCGTGGTGCTCCACTGCACACTTCCACAGATGCTTGCAGGCCTTGGGATGCTCCATCCGGAACACGAAGGTGTGCTCCTGCTCCCGGCCCTGTAGGACGGGGCCCAGAGGCTTCAGCGGGGTGGGGCTGGGGCGGTCTGAACCGCACATGGGGAGAAAGTCGTCCTGTATGATGCCACTCCTGCGGTCACAGTCACCTAACCCTGCTGCCCCGGGTTCCTTCACAGAACCATCGAAAGAGCCAATCCCAAGTCTTAGGACCAGTGCCAGGTGGTTTATGGGTAATTCAGACAAGGGGAAAACAACAACACTAGAGACACTAGAAACCCGCCCGACAAGTCGAGTCCTGCAGCACCGTTTGTGACACGGCTCAGCCGGCCGATTCCGGTTTCCTCACTCCTTCCCCAAACCCAGCGAGGAGATGTCTCCGGACGGGCTGCCTGTCCCGGCTTGCCGGCACGTACCAGTCGCGCGACCTCGCACCTCCCACCAACAGGCTGCCGTCGCATTCCGCCCACTCACTGGCGGACGGATGTGCCCTCTAACACCATCCTAAACCTGCCCTGCGGAAAGCGCCGTGTTTTTAATCACAGGGCGGTGAGAGAGCAGGAACTCCGCCCTCGAGAGGCAGGGCGGCCGGTGTGGGGGGATGAGACCACGCCGCTGGCGTTTAAGAGGACCAGCCAGCGTTGTACAGCAGCACCTCCGTGGGTCAGTTGGTGTTTCCAGGCAGCCCCACACAGCTAAATAAAATTCTGCATGCGATTACCGTGGCTGGACACTCAAGGTCGGACAGATACCATTAGTGTAAGGATACCATCCCACTAAGCCTGTGGCGGTAATGAGGCCTCGGATCCATGCTAAGGAGACGGGCAGCTTCCTCATACGGGTGAGTCATGTCACTGCAGCGGGAGCCGGGGGGGTACAGGATCTCACCTGCTCGTCATCCTCCACCACAACCAGCGTTAGCTTGGTCCTCTTGAAGTCCAGACGTGTGATCTTGGGCCTAGAAGGTGGTGAAGATAGACAGAGACAGACACCCCAAGGGACTGATAAAACAAAACAAGGTCAAGGTGGAACCAGCTCAAAGACACAGGGTAGGCTAAGCTTGTGATTGGCTGAGCCAAGACCGAATCACACCCTGTGGAATGATTATGGAATGATGTAACCCCTCTTAAGGGACATAGGCCACTGTGCATAACTTGAACACTGTGCGTAACGGAATGTTTTGAGGGCACACAGCAGCCCAGTGTCCTAGAAGGGGGACCAGGTCCCGGCCCTTACCAGAAGAACAGGCCGATCTTATTGGACCCTTCGAAGACCAGCACTCCGGTGGGGGTCAGACCCAAGCTGTACTCATTGCCGTCTCGAGCCTGCGGAGGGAGGGAGGCAGGGGTGATACATTCAGTTGGCCATCTGTGCCGGACAGAAACAAAGCATTAAAAGCCCCCCCCCTCAGGGCCAGGCTACGGGAAGCAGCGGTGATGGGCAGCACAGATGCAGCTCACCCTGACAGAATGCATGTCGACACCATACATATCCAGCCACTTGGCCTTGTTCAGGTAGCTGATCTCGGCCTGCGCTGGAGACTGGCCACTGTGGGGATACAAGGGGACATGCTGCAGTCGCAGGAGGACATTAGGGGTCACCGGAGGATGACATCTCAGGGGAAAGTCATGGGACTTATGCAATAGGCGTCAAAAAACCACACCGCTCACCCCAAAATGCCACAAACTAAAGTCCATTACCCAACAGTACGTTTTAACCCACAACTGGTTCACACTGCAAACTTCAGCTCTTCAATTGCTCCCCAAACATCGGTATAGGACATGGGGAGCCGGGCGGGACCTCACCTACAGCTCTTCCAAGCGTTGAGCACAGCGCGCTCCATGTCCTCGGTCTGGTTGGGGACAAAGCGGAACTCGGACACCAGCTCCGGGGAGTGCTCAGCTGAGTCAAAGTCACCCAGCTCGGCTGAAAGAGGTCGTGGGAGAACAGGTTGGGGTCAAGAGGTCAGCCTCAACCACGGAGGGGGTGGCCTGCCACAGCCCACGCACACTTTAAAAGAAGTGGGCTGATCTTATTTTGGAGCATAGCAGCTCCAGAATAACCTTTAATCAAGATTTACATTTTTATTTATTCATCAGATGCCTTTACCCAAAGCAATGTACATTTTTCTTTTAAGAAAGCAAGGTTAGACAGTCCCTGGAGCATTTGGGGATTAAGGGTCCTGCTCAGGAGGCCAACAGTGAAATCATTCTACCAACCCAGGCATGTGAACCAGCGACCTTCCAATCGCACAGCGGGTGGCGCTAAGCCACCAGCCCCAGGATGTCTATGGTTCCCCTCACAGTGACAGCAGCAGCAGGTTCTCCGTTTTGGCTGTAAGATACAGCTCTACTGCCATACTCTCATTCTAACTGGGATTCGGGGTGGCGGCAACAGAACATATGGCCAAAAGTTTATGGGACCAACTTGTCCAACATCATTTCAAAAGGGTATTAATATAAAGTTGGTCGGCTCATTTTTACTGTAATAGCCTGTACTATCCTGGGAAGGCTTTCCATTACATGTGGGAAGATCGCTGGTGGGATTCGCTGCCATTCGGGATAGGTATTGATGTTGGGTGATCAGGTCCCTTTCTGTGAGCTTGTGTGGCCGAGTGCTTCACACCTAAATTTGCTCCCAGACGTTTTGACCTTCGTAGTCATTCTACTTGTAGTTGACCAGGACAGCTGTAGCAGGGTAGAAATGTGGCAAACTGACTTGTGGAAAAGATGGCGTCTTATGATGTGCCAGGTGGAAAGTCACTAACCTCTCCCACACAAACACCCATTCTGCTGCTAATGTTTGCTGCAGGAAATCACCTGGCATGCACCGGTCACATACACACACACACACACACACACACACACACATTTATGGTCAGTGACGGGTGCGTGTTAATTATTTAATCTCTAATTAATAGGGGTGTCCACATACTTTTACAGTGCATCCACTAGCCCAGGATACATCAGGGACGGTGTTGACAGACAAGTTAAGGCTCACCCTCAGGCTGAAGACTGCTGCTCAGAGACAATCCCGAGCTTGCCTGCAGCCCGGTTACCAGGGAGGGTCACAGATCACTAACCCATGCATGGGGCACGTACTGTGATTCCATGTTGGGGGCCTCACCTTGCAGCGAGAAGGCTGCCAACTCCACCGCTGTGTCAGGTGGGCATTCCAGTCTGCGTCAGACATACAAACAGGTCAGGCTTTCCTCAGCAGAGGAATTATACTCATTTAAGGTCTTTTGCAACATTTCATGGGCTCACGACCCTAATGACATTTTCAGATTTGACATTCTGAACCGCAAAGCTGAATTCCAGTCGACAACATATTTAAAACCGTTAATATTACATTTTGAGATGCTTTCACCTAAACTCCTTAGTCACCAAGAACGCATTACGCTTGCAAATGTAAGTGCCACACCAGAGACTATCCAATCCCCCTAATCCCACAGTGGGCCGCCAAACCCATAACCTGCTGGTACCTTCAAAACACATAAAGGGGTACTCACTTTCCACTAAGGATGTCCTGCTTTAGCTGAAGCACAAATAAGTACCTGGGGGGAAATGGAAAGCCTCTGATAAACTTGTAACATGAAGGCTAATGGTCAGACGCCTGCTGAAGATTACTGGACCGCACCACTCTGAACGGTGCAGAGGCACCCGTACCTGGTCAGTTCCTCACGGAGGTTGCTGGGCTCAGAGGAGTAGAACTTCACCTTCAGGTGGAGGCAATATGGAGGGCCGACTGCAGCACAAAGAGGAGCATGGACTCAGGCCACGTGTTCACCACCATTGATTTCCCCACAACTCCAGGCAGCGTTGCCACTAGCAAGACTGGAATCTACATTTTAAACACTGACGCACATAACACAGCAGTATAACAGCGACAGACTTACTTTGGACTTGTTTTTTGATGCTTTTTGTCACGTCCAGCCAGTGCTGCAATTACAAAGGCCCTGATTAATTAACAAAACGACAAATTGAGAGAAACATGGAACGTCATTCAGAGGGCAGTCAGTCTTAACTACAGGTTTGTTTTTCAAAGACACAAACTCGGAAAATGCCAAGGGAGGGGCAGACGCAGGCCTGTCAGAATATAAGAGGTTCCTGCCACCCAATTTCAGACGTTAGACGGAGGGCGTGGGGCAAACAGGAAGCCGGCGGCGACTCTGTTAGAGTTAATCCTGCTGATCCAGACACGCCACACGGGACCCGACACCCTGCTTCTAATTCTCTAGAAAGTTCTCCGCCCTCAGTGCGGAACACTGAGCCGCTCTGTGAGGCGTGAACAATGCAGGTGGGGAGGGGGCACAGGAGGTGCTGCTCTTAAGGAGGAGATGAATATCACAGCAGCTGCCCATCATCTCTGCACGCCCCCCACCCCCACTCTGCTCAGGCCAGGGGTCACAGGAGACTCCAAGGGAGAATCACCCCCAAGATGGCGTGCATTCAGGGAGCAGTAGGCGCTGCCCGCTCAAAAACGAGGTGTCCCCATGACAACCAGGCAGAGGTCTGTGGATTAACTGCCAGCATCACTGGGGACAAGGGTGTGGTAGCTTCACCCACCGGGGCACACAGTAAGCAGCACATGGGAACAATTCTTGGGTTTCTGAAGGTGGGGGCATAAGAGGGGCCGTATTGCAAACATAATTCATTAGCCAAAGATGTGTTTTGAATCAGTGAGTGACGGAGAATGGGGCATTCCAGGATCCAATCATCTTGGGGGAGTGGCCATGTGGTCGCGGCCCTGGCAGTATGACACACGCACATTCAGAGTCTCACAGAGGTCCAGCCTGCCTCACCACTCATCGTTGAAGGAACCAAACCCTGACCACAATCACCCCTCCACCCTCACTGTGGCAAAGCAGCTCGAACAAACGATCGTCGGCGTGCAGTGCGTGTTTCATCAGCCGATAAAGGCTCAATACTGTTACTCCTATGGCAGAAGGTCATCTGTAATAAAATCCCACAGACACCAACCCCCTCTGCCACAGCATGCTGAAGTCACACACAAACCAACCTGCCCCAATGACAATGGTTTATTAAACCAAAAAGAGCCAATCAGAACACAGTATAGATGGCAGCTCTCACCGCTACTTGTGCCGGGTCCATGAAGCGGAGGCCGAAGTAGTCTTTCTCCACAATGTCCAGGTGGTACATGATCTGCTCAAAGAGCTCCTCCCCTTTGGCATTTTTCTAAATAGAAGAACACAGAGGTTTCGCCCCAGCATTCACTTCCACAAATAAATTCCCCTAAATAAACAAACAAATAAATAGGATAATGGCTTCACGCAAAACTCACACAGAGAATGAAATTCCCAAGCAGGGACTGAGACGGGTGGGGCCTCTGATAACCCCGAGTGACCCCCGCACATATGCAATGGTCCGTTATATCAATACATACTCCTCAAAACCAGCCGAAGGCCCCCCAGCTTACCCTATTCACCCCCCCACGGGTCTCCATACATGTCAACGTCACATAAACAGTAAGAGGACTGCAACTTCAAAAACTCGACAGCAAGATTCAGTAACCATGTATATATAGCGCAAGAAGGACCTCCCAGAGAAAACCAAATCTGCAAATCAGACAAGTGTTTTGGTCACATAAACAATGTTCTTGACAAGACTGAGAAGGCAGTTCGGAGATAACTGAACCACCTCTCTTGGAAAAACGCAAGGTTACCGTTGCAAGGGTAAACAGTATGGACCGATACTTCAGCAAAGTGGAGGTAAAACCTTAACCTGATAATTACCGTAAAGTATTTCAACCAAAATTCAGATGGTAATTAAGTCTGGCAGCTCATACCCTGGGTAACCGGTTTTAAAACATCTATCTCACTTTGGACTCCGGATTTCAACGCACAAGACATCAGAAAGACAGGCTGTAGAAGACACGCCTCTCTCTCCCATGGACCAACAAAGTTCAGCAAACAAGAGTCCAACCAGCTGAACCTGTCCCCATAAACACCAGCCTGGCATCCTCTTAATTCAAAGCCACCACCACAACCTATTGTAATAAGAAAAATCGTAAAGACACATTTATGACACCTTTCAGTTTATACGGCATTCTGAGTGTATATTTATTTCTGGAACTACAGCAAGTCCAGTACTAACTCCTTCATCACAATGCCAACTGCTGTTAACACTCACAATGTTCCTCAGCTCAGATTTTAAGCACCAAATTTCCCATTTCATACAGAGTTTTCAGGCTGAGGGATTTGTGATTTAGACACACACGCCCTAGGATCTCCTCAAAGGAGAGCCACTGATGCTGTTCACCAACCAGCATTAAACCTTCAAGAAATCATTTGTCAATATCCTGATTTATCCAGATTTGAATGGCCAGTACTAACATCTGTTGGTCTGTCAGAGATTAGACATAAATATTGAAAGACGAAATGTATTAAATTAAATCATTAAATAGCCTGCCCAAACACACACAAAAATAAATAAATAAAAATAAGTAAGTATCACTCTCACTTGTTTGTTCTCTCAACTCCACCTTTGAAAGAATACAAGTGTTGGCAGGGATATAGAGAACTAATTTAGCTAGACTTTTGGTGGGACCTAGAAATCTCAGTCACATGTTACAATGTAATATGACACATGAACTGATATCTTGGGATGACAAATTTCAGCAACTGAAATTATCCCACAAAGCTAAACAAAAGGCATTTTCAAAAGCACTTTCACACAAACCATAACATCTTTTAAAAAAGGGAATCAAGACCTTAAACTGTTCATTAACAGCATCACCCAAGCTGACTTGCGGAGCCTTAAGGGGATCTCACTGCAAAGTCATGGTGAGGAGCACTTGGTGATCAAGCCAAGGTCACAAACGCCTGAATGAGCAGTTACTTCCTAAGTTTTCACACGGACTCAAAAATGAGCACCTCTGGCTAATGCAGTATTACACTGTCCTCATATTAACTTCAACACTATAACACTTTATTTCTTGTTAGTGTTTACTGACGTCTCTCTTTTTGAAGGGTTTGCTACTATAAAACTGATTCACACTGTAAAAGAAACTGAACAACAATTGTAGCAAAAAAAAAAAAAAAAAAAAAAAAAAAAATTATTAAAATGTGCCAACCAAACAATAAAAATAAAACAAATTTCCGTGTTTGGGCAATCGGTGGAACATCCAACCCCAAGAACGCAGAAAAATACAGATGCCCACCGGT
>JABFDZ020000001.1:50859598-50876939 GCA_019775955.2 Pollimyrus isidori
TTTTTTTTATTTCCTTCCCTATTTTTTTTGGTTTTTTTAATATAAAAATTATAAAAAATTTAAAAAAAACTTAAAAAAAATTGTAGAAAAAAAAAAAAAAAAAAAAAAAAAAAAAACTGTATTACACTGTGCCATCCATCCAATCATCTTCAATCACTTTGCCTTGTTAGGGCATTCGGTGGACCATCCTACCCCATGAACGCAGAAAATTCCAGATGCGCACAGGTGCCCACAATTACTTGCGGTCCAGGAATCGAAGAATGTAATGGAATGATCCAAAATGTCTTACCGGCAGCTCCACGCTCACGTCGGTACCGTCCAGGAGGGAGACCCGGCAGGTGATCACCGATTTAGCGTCGCCTGCCGCCGGGATGTGCGTGCTGGATCTCTGTGCCTCCTTGGACCTCTGTGCTTCCCGGAGCAGGACCTTCTCAGTGTTTTTCTGGATGGACCGCCGGCCCAGTGTCCGGCGAAGGAATCTCAGCATAGCTGGTGCAAAACACGATCCAAAGCTACGAAACAGGCACCTATAACAACAAAGAAATGTTATCTTACCTGGGAAGGGCAGCCGTCATTTATTTATCCACTTATTTGTCGGGTCGCATTGACGCAACACACAAACGCCCAGTGCATATCAACAGGTACGCTAGAAAGAAAGTTCCCAGCAGATAAGCTAACGTCTTACAAACAAAGCCAACCGGGGACGAAAGGATACAGTATATAATTGTAAGCTTTTTAGAATGCACTCAAACTCCAAAATATAACATGGACACATCATACAACAGGGAGTCGGCGTACAGGACAATTTTGTTAAATTTTATTCCCAAAGCACACCGTCACAGGCGATGGATTGCACATTTAACACTGATTTGCACGAAAATAAAACCTGATTAGGCTTTGTACATTTGTTTCTGGCAAGGCGGAACAATTTAATAAACATCTCGCAAATGCCAATAATGTTACTAAATCCATGAAAACAGTGATAGCGTATATAAACCTGGCTTCTTTAAAATGCAATAGGGTTTCTGGCCAAATAATGTCAACAGCACATGTTAAAGCAACAGGTTACCTGCGTCCCGGGGATGCTTAGAGCGGCAGACGGAGGGAGCCCCGCGGCGCGCACCCCACGCTCCCCTCACACCCCACTGAGCGCACCCCGCGCAGTCCCGCTCGCGAAGACAAAGCTGTACTTTATCCAACGCTCTAGGCACTGAGACGCGGCCGTGCATCGGCCTCACTAGACCAGCAAAACGAAAGCAAAAAGCTTGGCTTCCAGTGGCTGCAGGACGGTATCCCAGCCTCCCCCCCAACACCTCAGGTTAATGATCCGGACCTCTGCGTCCCCAAGCACAAAGGCCAGACGCAATTCCTGACAGGAAGTGACGTGAACGCCATTTAAAGGGACAATGGAGAAATGCGTCCGGTCACTGGCGCATTACCCGCAACAGCCTTGTATATCAAGTGATGTAAGCGAGAACTTGATGGTTACATTTCATATAATATATAAGTACTACACCTTATAAGACTGCGCTGTGTAGGTGACACTCTAAAGTCTTAAAAAACGTAGGCTACTAAATATGTTAAGCGATGGACATTTCCCCCATACACAACACAATTTTCATATAGGAAGAAATCCCCAGTATTATATTTTGCAATTTCTAAAGTAGCCCTAAAATTAACGTTGAATCATCCATTGTAAATAAAGCTTAATGAATCCAGATGTTGCCGTCCGGTAGGGCGGGTAACGAATTTCGAGTAAGGATACAAATACGTACGTTACGATTGTAGTTAAGCAATCTTCAAACAAATAAACCGGTGAATTAATATGAAAGTATCTCGTACGCAGTTACACGCAATACTTAATGATACAACTCTCTTCAAAATATACGGACCCATGCAGTTTTCTGATCAAACACAACTTGTATTATTAATATTATAAGTGATCAGAATCAGACTTTTCACGGCTTTCTAACATTGCCATTTATACATCCAACAGCAGCTCAGTTTACTAATGCGCTGTACTCCCTGAGACTTAAACCACGAACCTCATACAGTTAAAAAGCACCTTCTCACAACTTTATACATTTTTTATGAGGCTCCTGCTGCAGCGAGCCCTGTTACACACTCGGTCAGGTGAAACCATGGAGCAGGATTCAGCATGCAACCTGCAGTCCACTGGTTTACGTTGGAGAAGGCATTACAGCTAAGTTACGTTCAGTAAGAGTTACTGAAATAGACTATAGTTTAGTAATCGGGAAGAGCTTTCTTCCAAGAATTTCCACCAAAAATATTATGTGACTACATAATGCAAATAAAAGAAATTACCTGTTTTTGTTACCAACTACACTGGACCGAAGATTAACATGTCGCTTCCCGGCTCGAACTGAAGTACATATTCAACTTCACTGCATAATGTTATTACAATTGACTTAATTCTGAGGGAATCTTTATCCAACAACAGCGCCTCCACTTGGCAAGCAAGCACCCATGGGTCTCCTTTTACATTTTTGCGGCATGGTAAGTGGCTCTTTGACTTAAATCTGAGCCAAATTAATCACGACTTTGTTAGCTTTGGGAAACCAAACTATATTAAATTAATTATAAGTGAAACATTTATTACATATTCACTTAAAAGTTTTAAACGGTAAAATTGCCTTAGTAATTGATTAGTGGCGCAAGGTAAAGTGCAAATACATTGTGTATTTATGGTGATAGTTTATTTTCTCATTTATAAACAAGCTATAAACTTCAGTTTAAACCAAAGAATAAAAGAGGAGTAGTGTTAGATTCTTGGTCAAAATTGAAAATATCTCTATAACAGGCCATAAATTTTCTTCCACAGACAGCCAGGGAAAGTAACTGAAGGAGTTCAAAGGTAATTTCTACATTTTCGTCTAACAACCCCACTGTCACTGATTCCCGTCGATGTAGCGTTCCCCAAGGACAGATCCCCCAGAGATTCTCCACAAAAGATAAAATGCTCAGAAATACAATCATGGCTTGAGCATAACCCAGAAGGGAAATACAGAGGTGCTTTAATCCATAAATCAGGGTGTTCATACCTCAGCAGTCTTATTGTACTATATGTGCAATCAATGTCGTGCAGCTAAAGAATGATACATAATACATACTGTGGCCATATTAAGATCAATAAATATTGTGTACCGTTACATGTTGGTTGGCAATAAGGGCTCTTCCCGGCTTTCCTCTTGTCCAGACTTAAACACAAATTGACGTTAAGCGCTTTACATTTTCATAAGTAAAATCTCCCTTTGCGTTGTAGAGAAACGGGACAAAAAAAAAAAAAAAGTCAAAGCACTTTTTAACTCACAAGATTTTCCTTTTTATTTCAAAGTTTTCAATATAATTATATATTTATATATAACATTGTATTTACATAATCAGCTTTATTTACACAAAAACAAGTGGCACTATGCAGTTTATATTTCACCTAAAAGACGCCTTAAAAAGTTATGATAAATAAAACAAACATTTCTTCCCCTCATGATCACTTAAGTAGCACCAAATCCACAAAGTCCATTGCAGAGTGCTATCCATTTACAAGAAGGAAGTTTGTTATGTAAAAATAAACCCCCATTTCCACCCCATAATATCCCAGAAAGAATCCATAGCTCACACCATTGCGACCCTTAGCTTACTGAACCTTCAGTTTTAAATGTCTTACACCGAGTCGATGAGATGGTGAGTGACAGTGGAGACATGAGTGGTCTTGAGAGATTTTCAGAAAAGGCAGTGTGCTTTGAAAAGGGGACAGACCGCCAGTGGCCTGTCATACTCCATCCTCAGCGGGAGCAGGATGGGAGGAGCTGAGAGGGGGATGGAGGCAAATCAATACTATCCATCTAAAACCTGTGGTCTGCTCCTGAGACAGAAGGCTGGGCAATTTTTATAGATTTAGGGCTGGGGCAGGGATTACGAACAGGGACCCCCAGTAGCAGTGGGGCAAAGGAGCAGGGAGCCCAATCGGTGAAAGTAAAGCCATTAAGGACGTCAATAGACAGGCACTGCAATTCTGTCCGTCTCTCACAGGAGCAAGCGCACACGCACGCGCACACACGCACGCATGCGCACACACGCGCAAACGCACACACACGCACACAAAGAAACACACGCGCACGCATGCGCACACACGCGCACGCAAACGCACACACGCGCACGCAAACAAACACACGCGCACGCATGCGCACACACGTGCAAACGCACACACATGCACGCAAACAAACACACGCAAACAAACACACGCGCACGCAAACAAACACACGCAAACAAACACACGCGCACGCAAACAAACACACACGCACGCATGCGCACACACGCGCAAACGCACACACACGCACGCAAACAAACGCGCACGCATGTACGCACAGGCTATAGTATGCATTAAAACCCTACGTTCCGCTCTGGCTTGGCGAACCTGCTCACCAGATCCAGCAGAGACGGCCGTACATTTTGTCTGGATGTTTCTCTGCACATTAAAAGTTACCATCTGAGAAGCTGAACTGCCTCAGCAGCCACCTCTGTCACCCACTCCAGCACTCTCAGCAGCAGAAACATAGTGGCGTGACGTTTTAGGGCCCCTTAAACCCGGAACAACAAAGAAAAAAACACTATGCAGGATAAATGTGCTCCCTCTCTTACTGTGTTGTGTTGTCATGGTGTTGAAAGAAATCAGTCAGAATATCACATTTAAACAAAATACACAGCAGCCGTCACCCAAACTCAACCGTGAAATGTTACTTGCCATCACAGCTTTCTTCAGTGAGGAGAAAGGGGTTATTGAGCTCAGATTTGTCCACATTTTACTCTTCACATTATTAAATAAAAGCAGAGTGAAATAAAATAATTTAAACTATACTTAAGTGACGTACCAGTATGTTGTCTATCAGCATCACACCTCAGACTTAATAGGAATTGGCTGTAAAATACGAAAGACTCTTTCCTTGGAAAAACAGATCACCGGGCTAGAAATTATGTTCACAATTGCAACCTGGATCCACCAGCATTTAATAAACAGCGCTACCAAAGGTGAGGAGGGGTTACCTACATCGTGACAGCGTGGCTGAGGACCTCCTGCCCAAACGCATTCCACGGTCACTGCAAATGGGCTTACAGTCAAAATGGATTTTTACAGAAGAACAACAACCCCCAAATCATCAGGCCTCAGGGTGACAAACTGATTCACAGCTGGAAAGGGCCACTGGATCGGACCGATGGAATCTTTTCTTTCAATCACGTGAACAGCATTTCGTATTTTATTAAAACAATAAATATATGTTTAAAAATAGTAGCTACAGTTACTGTGATAGATGATAGAACATTTTTTTTGTGGACACATGTTAGGCTTGATAACACCAGCAGAGTGCTTATTTGAAGGTCTGTCCATCACTGTTATGGCACATACAGACACAGCTGCAACCGGCCCTTAACGTACCCAATGCAGATTTTCTGTGACTGCTCTTCCAGAAGTTTCTGAGAACATAAAGTGCGACAGTGCTAATGTTTCTCCAATGTCTTGAGGCCCTGATTCTCCAATCCAGCTGGCACCTCCATGGTCAGCTCTAGGCAGTCTCTCCTAGCACGAAAAAAATAAACAAAAAAAACAAAAAGAGCCACAGCCGGCTGTGATCCTGGGTCCGGCCTAAGTGAAAGGGCGGGGCACTGACGCAGCGGGGCACTGACGCAGCGGGGCACTGACGCAGCGGGGCACTGACGCAGCGGGGCACTGACGCAGCGGGGCTGTCCTTGCGCTTCACTCCTCTGGCGTGGAGTCCGCAGAGGGAGGCTGGCTCTCCTCGTACACCTTCAGGATCGCCTCACAGACAAACCTGTACTGACTCTGACAGGGCACAGTGGTGGGACAGCGAGTCACATAACAGGTTACGCAAGAAGACAGGAAGTTATACAAGGCTAGGGGCCGTGTGTCTGCGTCCGAATGCCTTCATGATATCTAATGAAGACTCCTGGAGTTGCCCCACCATCATTACCTAGCTCCTTCCAACCACAGCCACATCTTCTTGGCTTCAGCTTCTGCTTCCTAAATCAGAAGGAGCACGTGGCTTCCGGAAACCCCCATGGGAGATGGAGGCGGAGGGGAGCGTACTCACTGGGGTTTGGATCATCATCGCCCGCTGGTCTCTCATCGTCCGCACGATGTCTAGCGGATACACAGGCTGGTTGCACTCGATGAGACACATCGCCGTTTCCATGGTGATGAGCACTCCAGTACGGCCGATGCCGGCACTGTGAGAGACAGGGAGAGGGGCTCAGGAATTCTGGATGATTTTGGTAGGGGAATGAGCTTCAGCGCCCCTGCCGGATGTACCAAATCTGAAAAGCTTGCTGAGGTTCTCACACTCATCTAGGCAGGGAACCCAAAAGTTACCGGGTTCACCAGACATGGGCCTGACCCAGCACAGGGCGGATTCAAGTACTTGTTTACTGGATTGAGCTGGCACAGAGTAAACAAAGAAACACTAAAACAAACAAACAAAAATGACTGGACCCCAAAAGACATTAATGCTGCATGATATTTCAAACCACCATCTGTAGCATTATGGATTTTTAAAAGGATTATGATTCATCCATGGTTTATTTCCACAATTACCCTGCAGCCGCAACAGTTAGGCTGCCACACACACAGATTACACATATGCGGACTTGAACGTTGCATTTACAAGCATCATACATTGCAGAAAAACATGTATATTGTTTTAGGGCTCGTGTTTAATTCACAAGGTCTTGTCAATAAGTGCTGAGGGGTGCTAGGACGGGTGTTTAGGGGAGCCGTACCTGCAGTGCACCACCACTGGCTCATCCTTGCCTGCCCTCCTGCTTCTCACTAGCCTTACAAAGTCCAGGAAGTCGGTGGAGTCGTCGGGCACACCGTGATCTGGCCACGCCACGTACTGGATCTGGGTCAGCTGCCGGCTCTCGTCGCTCTGCGGGGGTGCAAGTCGGGAGGTGTACTGTCCATGAGCCTCGCCATGGCAACAGCAAACCAACGCACATCCCCCTGCATTTAACGTGAATGCTGCCGACAAGAACGTCTCCATGGCAACACAGTCAGGTCCCACGTTCCACGTCTGCACCATTGCCATGGCAACAGCCCATTCTTGGGCTTGGTAACAGTACCGCAAAGCCCACGCTCACATCGCTATGGTAACATGCAGCAAGGAATTTAGTAAGGGACAGGCCGAATGATGGACTCACCTCCAGGTTGGTAAGTGTTACGTCCCTCACCAAGAATGCAGAATTGCCCTCCTCAGTGTGGCACTCGATCTGAAAGGTGCCATAGCTGGTACTGCTGCCCGGGTTGGGCCAATACTGATGGCATTTCACCTGAGGCCAGGTAACACACATTTCACCTTCCAGAACCAACACTGGCAAAACATCCAAATTATATGAATCCAGTGGATTACTGGACACAGAGATTCACTGATTGGTTTACCCAAGTCCTACTTGTTGCTTACTGGCTCTGACTGGGTAAAACCAGGAAGTGTTTGTATTATCTGTCCCATAGACCCACATCTGATATTACTACACTTAGATCTTGAAGTCCTTTTTGGTGGTTAGTTAATTAAACCAAAAGGGTGGAGTGGACCTTTCTGGGCCACCAGGAGGGGCCAGAGAGCAGGCTGTGGCCCCAGTGCAGACGTACCCTGCCTCGCTCCACCTGCGTGGTCAGCATGACCACCATGGAGGAGCCCTGCTCCCAGGCCATCTGCCAGAAATCCAGGCACGTGTTGGGCAGGGGCCCCTGGCAGGCGATGTAACGGTTAATAAGGCTGGAGGCCGGAATCTCCATCTGAGGAGGAACGAGACGAGGCGTGAGGAGATGAGGAGCGCGTGTCTGTTCAGACGTGGGCTGCCCGTCACAGGAATGGCCGACTGCCGAGATCTCCCAGCTACCGCAGAGAGCTCTGCATCTTTAATTAAAAAGAGGAAATCGCTACGACTCACGTTGATATAGTTTGCGTTGATGTAGTCGGCTGCGCCCTTCAGAATGACCCGTGTGGCGTCATCTGCAAAGGTGGAGAGACATGAGGCAGGGGCCTTCATGGACAGCAATGGCAGACTGCGTTTGGCCGTGATGGGGCGAGGTCACACACTCACAAGGCGAGATGTCCCTGTAGCGGTTTTTGGAGATGTTCTGAGGTAATTTGGCACAAGACATCGTCATTCCAGGCCTCTTCCGGTAGAGTTGCTGTGGATGAAGGTGGCACAGATGTTAATTTAAAATTCACCATCAGAAATACAACAAACTAAAAGCCGGCTGATGAACCTGATCCCACCAAAAGCTGTAGCATTTTCAGGCCGCCATTCAGGTTCAACAATATATTCAAAAACATAAAGGTACATCATTCTCCACCTCTGTTGCACCTTCCCCTGGTATCTGGTGTAATGCATACAGTGACAGATTCATTGCAATTATTGTAAAACCATATTAATGAGGCACTGTGGAGTTCTCTGCTAACGTGGTAGTACGCCAGCTAGCCCCTTCATCTTCACTCTCCCCCCACCCCTTAATACTACACCAAGGGAGACAGACAGGAAGCTGTTAAGACTGCTTAAAGAATAACAGGAAGTAGTAGGATTTCCTGTGATAATACCATATTCCACCAGCCACTGTCTTGTGGGGCAGCGGGGAACTACTAAACTTAGTGGACAGTTAATGTTGGGTCAGATGTGGTCAGTAAGCACACAGCGTGTGTCAATGCAGGGTGACTGTGATTGAGATGGCAGCGACAACGATGGTGCCACTCACATCAAACTGGGCAAGCAGGGTGCCACTGCTCAGGTCGTCACACAGCTGCTGCCGGGCCCGCAGCCACGAGTCACCGTCCTGCTGCGACACGTCCACTGCCGATTTCTCCGGAATGTATTGGAAGTCCGGCTCTGCCTCCAGCTTCTCCTCGACCACATCATAGATCGCTGTGAAGATGTGGACGTTGTGATGTTCCTTTCCTGTGTATTTCTTGAGTGAACATGCTTTGTATACATTTTAGAAGCTAAAGAACACCGGGAGCAGAGCGATCCTAGAAACATGGTATGATTCACTGCCATGTTGTTTCCACATAGGCGTATATCACATATTCTAAAAGGTATTCAAGAAAACTATTACAAGCGCTAATGATTAATTAGTGCAGCCAAACAAGAAACCCTCCCCATATTCTTGGACTGTGGTTGTGTTCACAGGGCCTCAGGAGGATATGATGTCACAGAGGGAGCCACATTGGTCAGCCCCCTTCAGGCCCTGCCCCCTCACCGTTTGGCCGCACCAGCAGCATGAGCTCTCCGGAGTGGCTTTCACAGCTGCCCTTGATGAACATGACCACCTGGTCATGTGTCTGCTCCGAGATGTCGCGCCCATTAATCAGCACGACCTGGTCACCCTCATTCAGCCGGGGCATGCACAGGTCAGCCTGGAGGGAGGGGCCCAATTATAATGATGTCACACATGGTCACAACTGGCCTGGCTTATTCCCAGGGTCACCAACAGGGGACACTCTCAGCCTTCTAGTGAGACCTCAATGTGACATACAGAATTAATGTCACCAACAGATACAGGCCACAGAAACGTGAAGTGTTTTCACGTAGATCTATGTCCACAGTTTCTCTGGATTAAACATGTCAATGTGCTTTTTCTTCATGAATGACAAAGTAGGATCAAGTCTGAACTGGCTGCTAACGATCTCTGAAAGCATGTCAATCCAGCGGTGATCTCCCTCTCATCGATTATCAGGGTCAGTTCGGGGTTAAACACCAGTCTGAAATTAAGTTCCTGATTATGTCCCTCATCCTCAAGCCAATAACAGCCCGTACCGGTGTCCCTGGAGCCACACGGGACACGATCACTGGCATCTTCTGATCCGAGCCACCCTGGAGAGACAGTGAAAGAGGTGCTATGTACGTAAACACAACCACGGGAGCCTGCTAACAGGCACCAACGCTAACGCACATATGTACATATTAACAGGTGGAGGTTGTGTCTAGCAAGTGATTGAGCAATTGACCCGTTGGCAGTAGCAACATGGCAGAAACTCACCTTGACGTTGAAGCCGAATCGTCCATTTTCGTCGGGCCTCATCTTGATCAGGACGAGGTTATCGTGGGGAACCGCGCCGTTTAGCTGGGTGCAACAGGAAAAGGGCCATTTTCAAGTATATGTCAGAGCAGAGCGGTGTGTGTCGGTACTGAGCTGTGCCAGTACGCTGTGCCCGCCCCCCCATTTGCGGGACCCCTCACCGCGTTCCGCTCGCCCGCTGCTGGCACGTCGTACATCTCGCTCACATGGTTGTCTAGCTCCTGCTGTGAGTGCGCCTGTGTGACCTGGGCATAGAAACTCTTGCGGCACTGTTTGGGTGGCAGGGCTGGGGGCTGCCCGTCTGCACTGACATCAGGGGACCTGGGGGGCACAGGGGCATCCAGGGCAACATCTGTTAGCGTATGACGCCTATCAGTTATCGGCTAATGGTTTTTCTGCACGGCCCGCATTTAGGCACAAGCAATATACCCATAGTACACAAGAATGTGGGGGTGAGTTTGGAGGGGGCACAGTAAGAAAGCAGGACACATGCAGGACTGAGAGGGGCACAGGGTACAGAAAGAGGGGGGTAACGTGAAATAAGGGAACGGAAAAGTCAAGATAACTGTGTTTGTGTCATATTCAGCCTGTGAGAGGTGAAAAGTCACCACATTCTGACAGCAGGACGTAAAGGGCGAGAATTATAACCCCCCTCCCCACACACACACACACACACACACACACACACAATGTGCCTTCCCCTCCCTCCCCCCACAGATGCAGGACGGGAGGGGGGGGGGGGGGTGCGTTGTTATACAATCTGTACAAGAAAGTGGGCGGAAGCCTAAGAGCACAGCAAACTGGGATCCAGAAACATCGCAGAGACGCAGGAAGCAACATCGGATTTGGAATAATCTCCCTTCATTCCGGAGCCAGGTGAAGGCTGCAGGCTGTAAACCAGAGCCTCAAACAGTGGGGGCTCGTACCTGTGACCATCAGCATCTGGGTGGCAGACCTGACTGTGAAGCCCATGGGCTTCAGGCTCCCCAAAGCCAAGCTTTAAAAGGCTGTAACTAGGGGCCAGCGCACAGGGCCACTCTGACAGCGGTATGGGTGCCATCGACCTTCAGCTCCATGGCAGGTTGACTTCATTACTAACAGGAAGTTGGCAGGTGGACACGGCGCCACAGGAATCACTCAGCAAGCTCCCGTCCATGTGTGAGATGCTCGGAGTGGAAGTAATGTCAGGGCGGGCGGCCCCAGCCCTTGAATTGGGATGCTTGCTCAAAGTGCTCGGCCGCACTCCTGGTGCATCCCAGGACCACGTTAATCGGCTCATTTGAAGGGCTCTGACTCAAACCCCCACCCCCCGTTGAGCTCTGTGATTTGGGACGTCCGCCCCCTGCTCTGACTCACACCCGCCACCAGACACACAAAGATTTGCGGAACAATTCAAATTACATGGTTACCAACACGCTCAAACTCAAACAACGGCAGAAGAACATTTTTATAAACAACCAAACAAAACAAAAAAAGATAACAGTAGATGGTCCAGGTTTTTGCAAGAGAGCAAAGCCAAGATTCATTGTACACCCCCCCGCATAACCAAGGATCATAATGAAATCACGTGACCGCTCACAAACATGGAGCAGCCAATGACCAGTGGTCATTTTAAGGGGTAGACATCATGATTAAAGCTAGACAGTGTAGAACAGGAAGTGGCAGGGTTTAACACTTTGGGTGGAGTGAAGAGTACTTACGGCGAGGAATCCAGGCTGATGCTGTTGGCTTGGGTAGAGGAGGCTGACTTGTGGTTGGAGAAGACCTGACTGGGAGACGAGTGGACAGTGTGGTCCACCAGGTGCCCCACTGAAGAGGGGCGCTGCCGGGCCCCATTCTGCGCAAACATGGAGTCCCTGCTGCAGAGGGGGGTCATGGCAGTGAGAGACAAATCTGTGGTTAGAGGGGACAGATCTCTGTATGGTAGATAGGGGGCACTAACGGGTAGCATTTATTTCCATACTGATAGGTCTATCTGGTTTGAGTGCTTACTGGTTGGGGGTTCCAGGGGGAGAGCGGTTGGGTAGGCTCTGGGTCTCCAGTCGCTCATCCGACAGCGAGTTCCTGCTCACCGTCTCCCAGTCCATATCGCTCATCAGCTTTCTAGCCAGGGGTTTGCTGGGAGACCTGTGGGGTTGGTCACATGGGAGGTCACATGGGCAGTCACATGACCATCAGGATCTGTGAACAGCTCCAGCATCGACTGCTAAGAGGCAAATGGAAGATAGCAGTGGACATTAGAGTTGATGTTAGTCACCGCTAACCTTGAAGGGGGCGCTCTCAGTAGCCAGCCTCCCCACCTGTAAACAGGCCAGTGGAAAAGGCCAGAGTCTGCTACCTATTTGGCATAAATGGCCATGCTGGCAGTTACATTAACTCCTCCCACAAGACACATTGCTGTACCACCCGTTAGTGGCAGCAGGGGGCGACCAAGCAACTCACCTGGCAAACACCCTGTCCTTCACACCCTTCTCCTTGCCATACTGCACAGACTGTGCTTCTGTTCTGCCACTGCATGGGGGGGCAGGGGTGGGGACAGAGCACATTCCTCTAATGGGTAAATAAAGAGATCAGCCCTCACCCAGAGGACACCCCGACTTCATTTTTTATTTTATTTTTTACTGCTCTAGGCACTCTCACGTTTACATGCACCGACACCACCCCCGGGGGGCATTACTCACCAGTAGCGGAACTTGGAGCCCAGGGTGAAGTAGTGGCTGAAGAAATTCTTCTGGGGCGACACAGGCCTGTCCAACCGGAAGAAGGTGTGGTACTCCACGCAGGCCTTCCACAGGTTCTTGCAAGCCCGGTAGCTGACCATGTTGAAAGCCAGCAGTGTTTCCCTCATCTCATGCTGGTGGTGGGGGAGGTTGGAGGTGTTGTCAGTCATGCCCAAACAATATCTAGAAAGACCCCTTTGATCCCCTCACAGGTACTGTGAAATAATTGGCTATGTTCCACTCCAGTTCCATCATCTCTCATACTTCATCTTAACTAACTTCTGGATGCTTTTATCCAAAGCAACTCACACACCATATCATTTTATCTGATTAACCCGTTTAACCCGGGTTTATCTGTTAAGTCTGGAACTTCCTTCCATTCAGCATCAGATCAACACCTTCTGCATCTGCTTTAAAATGCCCCCATTAAATTGGCTTCCATATTGGGTGGCATGGTAGTTCAGACTTGGCTGGGGATTTGAATCATGATGTTTCCACAGTCCAAAAATATGCAATTAGGCTAGCTAGGGTCTCTAAATTTCCCACAGTGCATGATGTGTATGCACCCTGCGATGGACTAGCATTCTATTCGGGGTGTGAACCCGTGGTCTGGGATAGGCTCCAAGCCCCCTGTGACCATGACCAGGACAAGCAGTTAGCTGGATACAAGTCTCCTGATTCACTTCATGTTAACAACGTTCTTGTTCAAGGTGTCCACGAGAGGCACCAAACTCACCGATTCCTTCCGAAGCTGGATGAAAAACTGTTTACACTTAAATGAGATCTTTACGATCTTCAACCTGGGAGACGGAAGCAAAGAAACATCATGATTTGACACAGTGTCCCAGGGAGGCAACCATTGCGAATACAAGTCATTATAGGTGCAGAAATGGACGGCTCTGACCCATTTTGTTGCTCCTGTCCCTGGACGCATGACTTGGAAAAGTTCTATATATAAACCCGGTGCTTCACAAACACACTCCTGTGACTAACACTGACTGCAACAAACACTTATCGGGTCATCTTGGTGTGGGGGAGGGTGGTGGGCGGGGCTGTGATGCGCTGTGAAGATACTGGGTCCTGAGGAAAAGCCTGTGGCTGGTGTCAAATGTCAAAGGTCAGCCCGTGACCCAGAAACATGCAAACACTCCCAAAAGTATAACCACTCTCTGGCAGCAGTTAATGAGAGCTGCAAATTTAGATCCCAGGGAACATGTTGAGCTGTGGGGGAAGCGCCGGATAAATAATTTGAGTGCTGCTGTTATGGTGATAAGCAATATTGGGGTTTCCGTTGGCCTGTGATCTAAATTTAGCTTCTGAGTAAGTGGAGGGGGGGCATTCAAAGCATTTTCTGGGGGAGGGGGTTCCCAAGATGATCCATAGCAGAACACTGGCAGGGTGTGAACAGCAGAGTACCAGTTTGAGTCCCTGGAGGACCTGTGTAGTGGTATGCCTGGAAAAGGTACTTAACCCGAATTACTACAGTAAAGCATCAGCTGTGCAACAAGGTTAATGAGGGGAAAATATTTTATATTATATAAAAATAAAGTATAAGGTATGGAACCCAGAAAAATAAATCAGTGGACAGTATAAAATGCCACCAGTTACCATTTCAAGCATTCAACGCTACCCACTAAATAACATTTACCTAAATGTTAAAATCCACCTTAAAGTGGCACGCCTATGGTCTGAACTTAGGCACTTGGGTACCTAGGGGTGAGAGAAGGTCAGGGACACTGTTTAACAGCCCATGTGTTTACATTCCAGAACCTGGCCTCTGACTGGCCACTTCCCATCACATGACCTCTGGGGAGGGGGAGGGGTGTGAACGGAGGCCAGCGTTCTGCTGAGCCACGTGGAACGTGTCCGTGGTCACACCGCCAGCGTCTGGCCACACTCCAGGACTTTCACGTGCACTCCCGCCAGCTGGGCTGCAGGGAACTGCTGACCTCAGCCTACTCTCCCCCCCCCCCCCCACCCGCCCCCACGGAAAGCCACAACAGCGACTTTCGAGGATCTGAACTCACCATGCAAAGCAGTTGATCCGTACCCTGTTCTTATAAACGACGATTCCCGAGGACATCACCCCGATTTGGATCTCTGTGTTGCTGTGATCCTGCAGTGAAAGGGAGAAGAACAGGAGGAGTGTGTAGGCAAGAAAGTACCATGGTAACCAACTGTGAAGGGAATGGTAGGTGACACCATGCTCTTTCAATGCATTACCAGATACAGTGAGGGAAATAATTATTTGACCCTATACTGAATTCTAAAGTTGACCAATTAATAAAGAAATTTTAAACAACAAGAGATAGATTATCAACACCACCAGCAAGAAAAAAAGCAGTGTAACAGTAACAAACAAATTTATCTAGGGAAATCTGATCCCTTGGAACACATGTTTTAGTACTTGGTGGGGTAACCATTGTTTGCAAGCACAGCTGTCAGATCTTTCCTATAGTTGGTCACCAGGTTTGCATCCAGGTCAGCAGGAATTTTCACCCACCCCTCTTTGCAGACCTCCTCCAGATCTTTAAGGTTTTTAGGCTGTCACTAGGATCCATGAATCTCGAGTTCCCTCCATAGGTTTTCATTGAGATTGAGGTCCAGAGACTGGCCAGGGCACTCCATGACCTGAATGTGCTTCTTCTCAAATCACTCCTTTGTTGTCTTGGCCATATGATCAGGGTCATTGTCTTGCTGAAGACGCACCCACAATGCAATTTCAGTACCCTAGCTAAAGGAAGGAGGTTCTCATCTAAGATTTTTCGGTACATAGCCCTGTCCATCTTTCCTTCGATGCGACGTAGCCGTCCTGTACCCTTGACAGAAAAACATGCCCAAAGCATAATGCTTCCACCTCCGTGTTTGATGGTAGAGGTGGTGTTCCTGGGGATCAGCATTCTTTTCATACCGAACATGACGGGTAGAGTTGATGCCAAACAGCATGATTTTGGTCTCATCTGACGACATCGCATTTTTCCATTTTTCATTGGAATTATTCAGGTATTCATTGGCATACTTCAGAAGGACCTGAATATCAGCCCTCTTCAGCAGGGGTACTTAGCAGGCACTGCAGGAAGGCAGACCGTAACGACACAATATGTTACCAATGGTTTTCTTGGCAACTGTGGTCCCTGCTGCTTTGAGATCAAAGTGGTTAGTGGTTAGTCCTCACCACTCTTAAGATTATTGATGTTGGATGAGATGAGATCTTCCTTGGGGCCACAGACCAAGAGTGATTAACAGTTATTTTGTCTATTTGAGTATAAACGCACCAACAGTTGTCACTCTCTCACCAAGCTGCTTGTTGAAGGTCATGCAGCCCATTCCACTTTTGTGAAGGTGAACAAACTTCTGATGTCCTTAGACAGCTCTTTGGCATTTCTCATGGTCATAAGGTTGAAAATGTAGACAAGTTAGTGACCCAAGAATACTGTTTAGCAAAGTAATATCATGTAATGATCATGCTGGCTTGGTATCTGCTAATAATTAAATACTACTTGTGTTGTTAGTGCAAGAATATTGGAACTAATTTCTTGCTGGTTTGTAGGGAATCAATTATTTCCCTAAATTGATTTGTACCTGTTACATAATGATTTTTTCTTGTTTGTTTTGTTGGAAATCTATCATATAATGTTGTAATAAACATACCATTTCTCATTTCTTTATAAATGGGTAAACCTGGGAACTCAACAGGAGGTAAAACAATTATTTCTCTCACTGTATGGCATCTGAGAAAACCATGTCAAAGAACAGAATTACAGTTTATCATCCATCCAACCTTCCAGTTGAGGGTTTCATGTCCCAGCAAAAGACTATTATATTCATACATCGGGTCCACAGTGTATGTGTATCCCACCCTTATGATCTTTGCTGCCAGGTTTAGGCTCCAGGACCACTGTAATCCTGACCAGTGATAAATGGTTACAGGATGGATGAATAATAAATAATAAATATTTGGGGGGAAAAAACATCTTGAAATCTGTGATGCACAGGATTACACATCCATCAACTTCTGACAGTTCATCCCAGTCAGGGTCACAGAGCTGGGGCCCAGGATTATACATGTCAACCACATACTGGTTTAACCCATTTCATACTCGGTGGGGTTATTTATTGCAAGAGGCACTGGCAGGTTTCCAGCATCCCCCTTCCCTGTCAATGTTCCTGAATATGTGGAGTGTATTATTCATAACTCCTGTTGTTTGACCCCCAGGAAACAACTCCGCTGTGGAGGCAGCTTACCTTGGCACAGTGCAGCTCCACCCCATAGAGCTCCAGCGTTCTTGCTGTGTTCAGGTAACTGAACTCTGCCTGGGCTGGGGTCAGTCCACTGTAGGACAGAGGGGACACACAGACACAGTGAAAACGGGGGAGAGGGGACACACAGACACAGTGAAAACGGGGGAGAGGGGACACACAGACACAGTGAAAACGGAGGAGAGGGGACACACAGACACAGTGAAAACGGGGGAGAGGGGACACACAGACACAGTGAAAACGGGGGAGAGGGGAC
>JABFDZ020000001.1:50999453-51009749 GCA_019775955.2 Pollimyrus isidori
GGCCCCCTGTGGTAAAAGGTGTGCCCCCGTTTGCCTGTGTTTTTTTCGCTTTTAATTTTGAATTTTTGAAAAACGTTTTTGTGTACACCCCCCCCCCCCCCACCCCCAACCACCTACACCCTGACGATTAAGCAGATGCTAGGCCACTTCCAAAATGCCCTCTTTTTAAGGTGTCCCTACTTAACATGGCCCCGTTTTGAATCTGCCAGGCACCTTTTGTTTTTTCAGGCCCGGCTCATAGGTCTTAGGGTGTCTCATTGACCCGGTTCACTGTCCCGGTTCTGTTGCACCTTTGAGGGAATGGTGGTGCTGTAGGCAAGCGACGCCTGCGCTAATGCCAAGAGTCTCCCAGTCACCCCATTTGGACACACATGGCTCTGCCATTCCCTTTGAGGCTCTGATTACCACAAGGGAAATTGCAGGTTTGGCAAAAAGATGTCGCCATTGAGCCCTTGAGCAAGGCTCTTAACCCCCAGTTGCTCCAGGGATACTCTCACCCTGCTTTTTCAAAGGTACTCTGCTTTTAATGGAAAAGTATCTGATAAATAAATAAATGTACATTTTACAGAAAGCCAAAGACATGTCATGCATTTTTTTCAGACATCTGTGTTTATAGAGGCATGATGTTCTGTTTCTCCCTCCTGATCCATGTATGGATGCATTTCTCAGTGAATTCCATCACCATACTAAAGAAGAGCGTTTCCATCTGACACTATGGCTGTGTACTACTCCTCCACCCTGCCCCCCCCCCACCGAGCTCAGCTCCTTATGTGTGTAATGTGGCATATTTAGCTCCATCGTGCAGTTCAGTGCCGTGATGTGATTGCAGGCTGCACTCCTGTTCCTCGTCAGCTGTTTATTTACGCTTAATCATTTTAACAGTTGTTTCCCGTGAATGTGTTGAAGTGGAAATAAAATGACAGCAGGTGGTAGGGAGCAAAAGGAGGCTGAGGGTCCGCACTCTTTGGTCCTCTGCACACAGACCGAGATCCGGACCAGCTTCGACGATCTGTACCGGATGATGTCGCACCGGGAAGAGTTCCGCTGGATGATGCTGCGGATCGGCCGCATGGCTGAGGCTTGGGTCGACGCCATCAGATCACTGGCTGAGAAGCAGGACCTGACTAAACGCCGGCGCAAGAAGGTATGCATGTGTCCTACTGGCTATGCTTTGGCCGTACAGAGAACATCCTCGTAGTCCAGTTTGCAGTGATAGTATTTCTTTTGGATGCTTCACTGCAATGGGTACTTGCTTGTCAGTGGATGATCTAGGTTTATTCCTCAAGGATCATCCATATGTCTGATAATTGATCCGGGTTTGATGAGTGAAATAATTCCTCCTTCCAAATGATCTCTAGGTAGGTCTAGACTTCTGCAAGACCATTGTGGGTTTTCATTAAGCTATAACCCCTCAACTTTAATGTGGTTGTACTTCCACATACAGATCCTGGTTCACCTGGGTCTACTCACCAAGGAGTCGGGCTTCAAGATCGCAGAGAACGCCTTTAGCGGTGGCCCCCTGGGGGAGCTGGTGCAGTGGAGTGATGTCATCACCACCCTCTATCTGCTGGGCCACGACCTTCGCATTTCTGCATCTCTGGCTGAGCTCAAAGAGTGAGTGACCACTGACAGCCTGTCACGCGTTGCTCAGGTGCCATTTGACTGTCAACGTGAAGAGTGATGTTCTGTAATGGAAAGTGGCTGCAGTCTGTTTCGCATTCACGTGCAGCCCATGTTTAAGTTCCTTATTACTGCTATTTCATGGTGAAATTTATCCGTTAAGAAATAAGTCTGTAGCCACACTGTAGCTTTCAAAACTCTTGATAAAGATTTCAGTTTAGAGAAGGCAGTGTCCTAACACAGAAATAGCTTTTTCAGCGAGGGAGGAAAGAAAACTATTCGAGCCAATTGTATCGTTTTTTTTCATGTTGAAGGTTATCTGGATGATTTTGTTGATATATGCTACTCCTGACAGGTAGATGCTCACCACCTGGTTTTGCTGTATCTCTCTGTGCAGATGCATAGCCATGGTGGAGTTTATATTGGGGCTGGTTTTATGAAACATTTATTATGATGCACCAGATACTGATTTTCCTTCTTTCATCCCACCCTGCTCTATGACACGTTGACGTTCTGCTACCTTTTTTGGTATCTGCCTCATGAAGCTGTCAGCCTGTTCGTACCTACATCTTTCAATGAGCAGGAGTCTGTCAGCTAACACAGCAGCACCCAGGGAACGTTCTGATCAGCTGTTCTGGTGCATGTTTCCATCTTGCTAAGAATCAAAGTTTCAGCGAGTAGATAGTAGTCCGTTTTGCTGCCTTAAGATCCTTTTTTCGCAATTTCTCACGTTTTGCATACTTCATGAGTGCTTCCCTCCTGGCAGGATCATGAAGAAGGTGATGGGGAACAAGTCCAGCTGCCCTACACAAGGAGACAAAGTGGTGGAGCTCATCTACATCGACATTGTGGGCCTCACCCAGTTCAAGAAGACTCTGGGACCATCCTGGGTACACTACCAGTGAGTCCCACCAGCCTCTAATTCTGGTCTAAATTGCCTCCTTACAGTCAGCATGCAGGCACAGGTGAAGATGTATTTGTGAGGTCCATCACTACTTTGGCTGTAGTAGTTTTCACAGTGGTGACTATTGAGTCTTTCAGGGAAATTCTGTGGGGGGAAAAAAAGTGCTGGGCAGCAGGAAGTATACTTCTGTTTTATAGTTACCTAACCCATGATTTTTGTGTGTGTTGCAGTTTCCTTGTAGCGTTTAGTTACACCCTTCACAGAGGCCTCCATGCTCAGTGCTGTATGTGCCTGTAGAATGGTGTCTGCTGGAGGCACACGGTAGTTTGCATTGCAGATGGCGTTCTGGTCCGTGTTTTCTATTTACATCTGTCTCTAGGTTTCAGTCCTTGGATTCGAAGGTCATGCTTGGAAAAGAAACCCTTGGTTTTCAGTCAGGATCTCCAGAGCATAAACCACGTATTAGTTTTTTTGACATCGTCCGGTTGCGGTTGTCAGATCCCTCGGATTAGCGTACCCTTTCAAGCTGGCATTGCCATGCTGGGGGATTTGTGGAAAATCAACTGCCGAGCTGCTTTGCTAGTCAAACATTGGTGGTAAATGTTGATCTTTGTTGACATGGCTGTCACCAGGGTTGCACAAACTGCAGTTGTGTGTCTGCCTCTGCTCTATCTTCTGTCTTCTGTGAGATGTGATTTTTGGTCATGACGCCCCGCCCAAGCTGCTCCGGGACCTGGTCAAAATGCCGTCCTTTGGATTGTGATGATGATTATGCGTGGAAGCTGCCTTTGGAAGGACCAGCGGTCAGCACTTAATCAAAAAGGCAACTCCTGTGTTTTACTTATCCCTGACAAAGGCACGTATTACATTTCTGCTGCTGGCACCCAGAAAATACCAGCCTCCCTTTTGTGAGACTGTCCTTTTCCTACGCAAACTTAATTTGCTGGTGAGGAAATGTCTTACTCTGACAATGCAGGCTTTCGTCTTTGTTATCTACTCTGACTGATTGTGGCACCTCAGTGCTAATTCAGGCAAACTCTACAGTGGAATATTCTCCCTCGGTGTAGAAGGGACAAGGTCGGCCCCTTTCATGCTGATTAATGTATCTGCCATTTTCCCGACCTTCTCTGTGTTGCCTCAGTTTTATTCTCTGCTCTGGGAGTCTGAGGAGAAACTAATTTGAGACTACATGGCTATTATCTTGATGGCAAATCCCATATAAATAAGGCACTGCAGGGACTGATATCCAAAGCAGTTTGCCAGGCACACGCGCACCCTAAAGAAGGTCTTTTCCCAGGATGCTGCCAATAATTGTGATGGGCACAGCCGTATCATATTCATCGCCCTGGTCACATGCTGGTTAGCCCACCCCTAGGTAATGATATATGGGTATATCGATGCGAAAGCAGCGGCCAAAACCGAGTGCAATCATAACGATGCCTGAGAACTACCGTTGGTCAGAAGCTTGAAAACTGAAGCTTGCATCTGTCTCCTGTGAGTTTAACCTTGAAAGGTGCTATTGACTTTCATATCTGTTCTTACCAAAGATAGTTCTGTGGAGGTTTTCCTTATCAATTATTCTGCCGTCCGGTTCCTATTGTGCTTGTGCTTCGAACACCCCCCGCCAACACCATGAATTAATTTCTGACGTTTGTTTGGCCACCGTTTTATCAAAGGTAATCTGCAGGACTTAGGCCATGATGAGAGCCCCCTCTCACATGGAATCCACCTGGATTCCCTGTAATCATCTCACTGATCAGACTAATGCCTAATGTTGTCTTTCATCCAGCATTAGATGTACCAACGTTCACAAGACGTCTAAAAAGTATATATACATGGTAGTGGTAGTTCCTCTCCCTCAGGCCTTTCAAGCTGGCTACTCTTGAAGATGCATGGTGCCTCTGAAAGTCTGCTGGGCCTTCTCCTGGGGCACCATGGAATCATTCTCTCCTTTATTTCCTATCCCTCTTTTAGGTGCATGCTGCGAGTGCTGGATTCCTTCGGCACCGAACCCGAGTTCAACCACGCCCACTACGCACAATCAAAGGGCCACAAGACCCCATGGGGCAAATGGAACCTTAACCCCCAGCAGTTCAATACCATGTTCCGTAAGTCAATCGGTCCATGCATCATTGTGTAAATGGTGAAGGGGACAAAGTCTGTGCTCTCCATCTGTGACGACTTCTGCTCACGCTCCATCTGTCTGCCATGGTGGTCTCAGTATTCTGCCTCAGGACAATTAAAATGAATGAAAGAATTAATGCGCTGATGGATTTGTTGTGCCTGTCAGTATAAGCTCTGGCTGGTACAGCCCCAGATGAGGGGACTGGGGAGGTCGCTTCTCCACAGCTCTACTGATGGCTGCTTTAAACACCAACCCCAACCCCCCCATGCCCCCCACGCAAGCAGCTGATCAAAGGTCACACATCTGAGTGAGGGTTGGTGTTCCCCTGTGGTCGTGGAATGGTTTGAAATGGCTATTGCAGGAAATGTGCAGGCGGTCCAGCGCAGCGATGGCAGCTGGCTGTTCCCGGAGACGTGGGGTCGCCACAGCCCTGTGGCGGTCATTCTCTGTCTCTCTCATAAGCATCCCGAGTAGCCAAATTCACACTGGAAACATAGATGTTTTCCACATCTCCTGTGTGCTGTCTGGGACCCTTGGAGCGGGATCCTGTTTCACCAGCCCGCCGTGACATCAGTGAGAAACCATGGTCTCCTCCGTCTCAACGAAAAAGCATTGATTGGTGGGGTAAAGCGAGAGAGCAGCACAGCCGTCATGCTTATTGGGGATTGCGTGCTCGCATTTGGCTTCATGCTGTCTGTTTATATCTGGATTAAACCAAGCTGAGACCGGCAGAGGGGCCGCCCACG
This sequence comes from Pollimyrus isidori, assembly GCA_019775955.2. Classification (NCBI taxonomy): domain Eukaryota; kingdom Metazoa; phylum Chordata; class Actinopteri; order Osteoglossiformes; family Mormyridae; genus Pollimyrus; species Pollimyrus isidori. The sequence goes on from JABFDZ020000001.1 coordinate 51,004,849, forward strand.
ACTGTGTGTAAAACTTATTTTTCCCTACTTTTTGCCCCCTTCGCGTGTTAGTTTAGTTACAGCTGGCATGCGTCCTTCAGCACCAGCGTGTGAGCGAGAGGCACATGGAGTTCAATAACAGGTGCCAGATGATCCCTCCTCAGTCTGTGTGGGGGTGGGGGTGCATCTGGGCTTTATCTCACTCCCATGGCCCATCCCAGTGGACTGCAGAAATATTATCATGACTCAGTAGGCTGAGTGATTTTATCTACTGAAGGATGGTACCTCCCCCCCCCATGTCTTCTGGTTGCTTAATGAAGCTTAATGCATCGTTCACTCCTCTGTTGGGAGCCAAATTCCTTCTAAAACAATGTTTATGGAGCCATAATTGAAACCAAACTGGTTTGTATGTGTGGCTTTTAGCTGATTCAGTCTCATTTGATGGCTTAATTAAAAATAAACGGCTGAATGAGTAAGAGCTCTTTCAGGAAAGAAGAGCAGGCTGCAGTGTCCACAGAGCCGCTCGCAAAATTCAACCACAGTCATGCAAAAAACTAAAACAGGAAGAGGAATTTAAAGAGGATTTCTAAGGATGCTGGCAGATGGATGTACTTTATTGTATCATCATCTTTGAGTTAGTTTCCCCACATAGACTGAAAACCTGCTTAAAGGTGGGGAGAGGGTGGCAATGAGAGTCTTGTTGGAAATGGGCTTCCGCTACTTATAGCCGTGTCAATTAAATGGCATAATGGTGTCGACATCGACTCCAGTTGGTGGATTGTAATGCAAACGTGCATTTTCATAAAACATGGCTGTAGAACCTAAGTCTCTACCCGGTAGTGGCTTTGTCAGGTCATTCTGTGCATCACACTGCTGAGATTTCAGCTACTTGTTAGAAAGAAAATGTCTGCTTTGTACTTGTGGTACACAGTGGAATTTTTCTGTTACTGGCTAAGAGCTCAGGTAGAACGTTTCAGCCGCCCCACCTGTATCATGTCACGCTTCTAGGTGGGTCCTGGCTCATGGGTGCACATGAAAGGCGGCATTGTGAACAGCTGGGAGGAGCGGGAATGCCGTGCGGAATGGGAACCCCATAAGGTGCACGGTGCTCGGAACTTCAGGGCAAACATCTGACACTAGTGACCTCTGCTACTTCTCTTGTAACAATAGGCGCAGATAAACGTTACTGACTCGCGAGTGCCTTCTAGTGACACGCTGTGTCCTACCTGTCCTGTGACAATGACAGGCGTTACACCAATGATGGGTCGGGAAGACACATGGTGTAGGTGTGACGCATCACCTAAAGGTGAGTTATCACGTTTAGGCTCATCTGTGTCCGAGACAATCCATGTAGAGGGAATCAGCCCCATGAGGGTAGGAGGGCTAAGCCTGTCTTTTGGAGTGGGGATCAAGGCTGCCTCTGATAACAGCACAGCTGCCTCTGTTTGGACCTCACAGTAACACACACTTGCATGCATCTTGCTTATACATCTTCCCATTGAAAGATGCACACCTTCAGGGTTTTCATGTCTGCTCTGAGCTATAAGGCCCCGGAGATCGCTGCCCTGCCTTCAATCATCATGTCTTTACAGGATTACTGCACAACACTGCAGTATATGCACAGATCGTATTTATTGAAAATATATCTCAGGAAATTCTCACAGATATACAATACCAGTCAAGTCTCAACACCCTGGCTTGTAATGCATTTTTGTCTCTGTTTTATGTTATTCAACTTATACTAAAAGGCCTCTAGGCAATGACCAAGTGAAGTGTACATCATCTCAAAATGTTCTCTGATTATAGACTTTTCAAAATGCCCCCAAAATGCCCCCCTTTGCTTTGAAGGCAGAATTGCAGAATCTTGGCATTCTTTTGACCAGCCTCCATATGTAGCCACCTGGAATGCTTCTCCAACAGTCCTGAAGGAGTTCCCACAAGTTTTGGGTACCTTTCTCTTACGCTTCAATCCATCTCAGCCCAAAGCAGCTCTACAGGGTTTAGGTCGGGGGAGTGTGGGGGCCAGGTCATCTGCACTCCATCTCTTACTAAATAACCTCAAGCTGTGCTTAGGGTCGCTATGTTTTTAAAAAACACAATGTTCAGTAGGTGTGTCTAGACTTCTGAATGGTACTGTATATTACTATGACCTGTGTTTGTGTTGTATTGCTTATGTATGTTATGTCCTTGCAAAGGCAGCTGCTAAAATTTGCTGTGTTAGTGTAATCCACTTGCACAATGACAAATAAAAATGAAATCCTTGACCCTAACTGAGTTTTCACACTGCTTTCTCAATAACACGCAGCTATGTTGACAAGGGCCAATGAAGGAGGTGTGTCCAGAAAGACTCGGAAGAGTCCAGTTGTTTTCCATTTGAAGTGGCCACAGCAGCTCTGCCTGTGATTCTCCGCTCTTCGCCGAGGCTGAAGCATGTGAATTCAGCCTTTTATCTAAAGCTGGCGTTGCATGAACTCGGATGGAATAGATGTGCACCTTTATTTTCACTTTTGCTATCATTTTATGAATGTAGGCAACAGCCCACAGTAGTATTAGCAGCACCTTTTAATCCTTCATACTGACACATATTGACTACTCTGGCAGTTCAGCACTTTGATTTAGGCTTGGTCTCTAATGGATTTGTGTAAGATTGTACATGATTCTCACTAGGAGACAATGATTTTGTCATGTTGTTATGGCTGACAGTTACACCCGAGGCCAAGATATTCAGCAGATTCCATTTGAACAAAGCAGTGCTCTTTTTGGTTTGGCTGTGTCAGCTTAGTTGCCTTTCCTTGTAGTTTGTCCCACTTCCTGGTTTTGTTCCCTCTTACCGACCTGTGCTCCACTCACTGAGTTCAGGAAGTCTGCTGGCTTCAGTGCTGAGCCATGAATCCCCCCCCCTAATTACCTAAGCTGCTGTTTTTCTCTTAACAATCCGAGTTAGACGTTTCATCCTTGCTGTCATGAGTTTCTTGGAATCGAGCTGCAGGCTTTTACCAGCTGGGGTCTTTTGTCTTTGGCTGATCCTTGTTTATATTACACCCCCCTCCAGCTCACACCCCTGACAACACCTTCCTGGGTTTCGTGGTGGAGCAGCATCTGAACGCCAGCGATATACGACACATCGACGACATCAAGAGGCAGAACCAGTCCCTGGTCTATGGGAAAGTGGACAACTTTTGGAAGGTATGCTGGGGGGGGCAAGGGCAAACTATATCACAGATTTAGGCAGCTTGCTCTGAATACTCAGATCCTCAGATCAGATTTCTGTAACAAGCAGAGACTGAAAGGCTGGAACTACACGGTTCACGCACAGTTGACCTGGCAAGGAACCCAATCGTTCTGTGTGTCTCTGCTTGGGATTCGCTGTCTCTTCCCAAGAGAATGACGACCTTGTAAACAGACTGAGAAACCATCTCATGGTGAGCGAGTTGCGCTGGTCTGTGTGGCACTGGCGCCCTCTGCAGGCTTTTCCGAGGCACTGTGCTGAGCGCATGCACAGGAAAGGCAGCTGGGCTGGGGGTTGAGTGTGGATGTTGTTAGAAATAGTGCAACACGTATGAATATGCTGTCCATGTCAGAGGTGATTTTTTCACACGTGGGGGTAAGGAGATGGACTCTTGGGTTGTAAATTTTTCATGGACAGGGTTTATGAACAGCTGCATGGGCTTCTGCCCCTTTTCCCAGGCCCAAGTCATGAGACTTGAGACCCGGTAACTACATTCCAAGGTCAGCAGACCCCTCCCCACCTCTATTAGCAGTGAGTTATGTCATCATTGGACACCATGTCAGGTTTCTGTGTCTGTTCGGTGACCTTTTATAGCCCGTGGGGTCTTCCCAGTGCTCACATAGAAACGCAATGCTGGCAGATCCACGTTGGCTTTCCATGTTGTGATATCCTCGCTCGTCGAAATCTGGCATGGCGGTGAGCTCAGGGAGCTGTGCCCGAGGCTCTGTTTTGAACTTGACCCGGTTTAATTTAATCCTCCCGGTAGTGGGGTGGGGGGCATAGGGTTTATCACTCATCATCCTATATGGCAGGTTTGGGCTCCATTAACTGGCACACTACAGTGAAGACGATTAATCAGGTCCCCTCCCGTTCTTTTTCACGCCTTTTAATTAAAAGCAGTGTGGGGAGAGCTTGCACTGCTTGGACGAGTGCAGCCTCTGAGAATCCAGGGCTGCGTTATGAACTGGGCTTGTGGATCAGCGGGATGTGGTGATGTGCCGATGATCAGAAGTTTGTGGTAGAACTGTGCGGGATAAATGATATACGATATAAATTTGGCCAACGGGAGAGATTTTGATTTTACTGTCCTACCGCGGAAATTTCCACTCCTCGCTTGCAAAAATGACGTAATGAAGTTGCGTCAAGTTATTTATTTGTATGATTTATATGATTATTGCAGCACCCGGCAGCAGAGTCCCGCACAGGTCTGATTTTGACAAACTGCACCCGCCCGTACCTATCATACTTAAACCCGTATAGAACCTTTATCCTACAGAAATAAAATAAAATTCTGCACCTGATCCCCTATAAATGAATACAGACACCTGACTCGCCCCCGAATGAAAATCAGTGAGATTAAAAATTAAAGACAAAAGTGTATTGGCACAACAAACGACCAGTGACATGTGCAACATCAGTTGAAAAGGCATAACCAAATGTAAATGCTGCTTAATAACAGCCTAATAATAAGCAAAACAAACGGTAGTAGCCTACCTCCAAACTCAAATAATGTTTCATATTGCCATGCCCACACATAGCTTTACCAGTTTACAATTAAATGTGTTAATAAAACTAATATTATATAAAATGTACATTAGGGTACCCTGCACAGTACTGGGTTTTATAGGCTATACTTACGTGCACTGTCCATTTTCCTTTGATTACCCGATTGGAATTCCTACGCGAAGGCGAA
>JABFDZ020000001.1:51021451-51036128 GCA_019775955.2 Pollimyrus isidori
ACACACACACTCATACATACATATATATATATAGTTTACACATCACCCACGGTACAGTAATCACATCCATACTGAGACATCACGTACGGCACTCAGCACCGAAGACAGCTGCTGTTTTCAGAATCTGTACCAACACATGTGAGCGCGTGTCCATATACGCATCACTCTGGAAACTAGACCTGCTCTGAACAAACTGCTTTCCCTTTATCAGCTTTAAGGATTTCATCTGGATGGCTTTAGGAATCGGTCACTGTATTGAAGTTCTCATACACAGAAATGCATGTGTGTGTGTGTGTGTGTGTGTGTGGGCATGTATGTATTACATTGTGGGTACTAAATACAATGTGATAAAAATGTTACTTTGCCTTTGTGGGGATATATTTTTTGGTCCCCACGAGGGGGAAAATATACAGCACTGAGAATGCAATCAAAAAGTAAACATACCAAACATCTTGTATTTTGTTTGGCTACTTATGATTAAAAAGATGTGACATAACTGATATTAACAAAGTATCCCTACAAAGACCTGCATGGTGTGTGTGTGTAAAGTAGCGTCAGAGCAGGATACTGGCACACTGGGAGGCATTACTTGCATCCAGGAAAGTTGTGTTTTGGGTCATGCAAAAGGTATCCCACTCTCAAACCACATAAATATCTACTTTCAATAGTCAGTCCATCCGGCCACTTCTTGCAGAGTAGGTGCGTGTGCTTGTGAGTGAGACAGAGAAGATGTGCACATTGAAGCCCCTCCCCTTTCCCATTAACATGGATTTCCTGAGTGGGGGCTTTCAGTATGTCATGTGACAACAATGTCACTGGAAGCTTCTTCCTACGTGTGTGTGCAAACATTCAAGTATTTTACATACAACCATTTCTCAACAAAATCTCCAGTCATACAGAAGAAAAGTTCTGAAATGTTTCCAAAATGTTCTGTACATACACCGATAGTACTGTCAAATTATTTAAATATACTGGGTAACAATAAATACTCTATGCTTAGTCGTGTTACTACCTGCACAGTGTACCAGCACGTTACAGTGTGTACAAATGTCCTAAACGGCTATCGTCTTACACTCACGATACAAATGGCCACTTAACCAATATTAGAATAGTGATGAGGTGGATCCCATGAAACTGGTTTCAGGGTTACGCATTTGTGATTGTTATCAGTACAGCTTAAGGCCTGTTTGTTCCGAGCCCCCTCCCTGGATGTGAGGGCTGTGCTATTCTCCCCCTATTCCACATTCTTGTGCTTCTTCGGGGGGGGTGCAAACGGCGAGGTGATCAGGATGCAAACGTGCTACAAAAGTTAATACTGTGCTGTCAGTGTCCTGTGTGAGGAACCGCTCTGCAATCAGCCGCTCTGAAAAGCAAGCTGTCAACTTAAAATGAGCGGTTTGCTGGCGCTAAATCAAACCGATTCCGGTTGGCGGAATCCTACATGGGGGCGAATCCACAACTAAACGCACAGTTAGAAAACTACGGCTAATGCCGGCAGTGCCTCACCGGAGGTCGTCCTACAGTCTTGAGCGGGGCGGGGGGGGGGGGGGAATACTCTGGACCAGAACAGACAAATCCCATGAATGCACGCTCTGTCTTTTTTGGATAATATATAATAAACTATATACAAAAGGTGCTGGTATTTCACTTAGAAACAGCACAACACAAAAGCAGTGCACCCCATAGCTTAAAAGAATACAAATAAAAATGCCTCTGTTTGGGGTTTCTGTGAGTTCGAGGCGTGGGAATCAGCCTGCTAACCTCTATCCGCTGTCTTGTGGCGCTTTAATTACATGGGCTCCTATCATCTTGGGGGATACAAACCCTCAGGCATTCATAAAGTCTAGAAATACAAGGATTTATGAGAAGGGAGGTTTTAACTTTTAAATCCTTGTTTGTTTCATCGTTGAACAGTCTGTGTCTAAGTCAGTACAGATGAAATGTTAAATCGATTTCCATCTTCAGATTTGTAAGCCTTTGTGCCTTGTCAGAAAATGTAAACAGGTTGCCATTATTATTTTTTAAACAAGATCTTTCCTGAAAGTCTGATGATTGATCCTGTGAGCCAAAACCAAATTTGCCCTTCAGACAAGTTGGATACAGAGTGGACATCTGGCAGGGGAGGGGATGGATTATGCTTCTTTGTAAGATAACAGGTAAGAGAGAGAGTGAGACTGTTTTTCCTCCCCACGCCCTGGCCCTCCAGCAGCCAGGAAATACCACAGATTTAGCCTTGGATTTTTCCGTGCTGCTGTTTTGGCGATGATCATGCTCCACTGCGGTTCTCTGCTAGCTCCTGGCTGTCAGGGTATCGTCAGGACCAGCAGGGCGGCGATGCTGTCTTCATCATCAAGCTGTTAGGCCAGTGCCACCTTGACCTCTCACTTATCTTTGGGGCCTGCCAGGAGAACATGGCAGCGGGCCCCTGGTTTTCCAGTGCTGGACAGGAGGACGCTAAGGTGGCCCAACTAGTCGTTGAAATATATTATATTGTTTTGAAACCTAAGCAGATATTGTGGAGATTTGTGTCAACATTACATCTAGTTTTAAATTTAGGGAGATGTAGAGTAGTTTAAGGAATTGTAGTGTAGTTTTTTTTCTTGATATGTTTGATGAATAACAGTAGCGCCGCCCTGCTGGACATGATCAGAAGAGCAGGTTTTGGCACTGGACCAGGCAGCCTCCATTTAGTTCAATAATGACAGCAAATGCATCATTTCTCCCTCCTTGCAGCTCCTTGGAGCTCTTAGACTATTATGGCATAGACTGGGTTTGGACTTAAAAGAATCCAAGAAGGGGATGGGGGCATGTTTCAGCAATGGATGGCTTGCTTTTAACTGAAATACCACGGGCACCTAAAGGTCTGCTTTCAAATGGGTCCTCTGAGTCTTTCTGGGGGGTGACATAAAGAAGGCAATTTATCCGTCACTCAAAGCGCTCGTAGTTCCTGGTCTGTCTCACCCTTGGGACCATATCGATCAGCAACCTGCAGCGCAGAGAGAAGGAGGCAGCGGTGAAGGCCATGTGTGACTGTGTTTACCGTGCTGCCAATCTTCACCACTAGAGGGTGCTGTTTCCAGCCTGAGAGTAGTGTGCTTGAGCTACACTCAAGAAATTGACAAAAGAAACTCAACCCAGTTTCAAACCTCAAAGGAACAGTGAAGAGACGTCAGGAGTCAAACTGTTTTCAAATTTTCCACAAGGGGGCAGTAATACTTTAAGAGAAACTGTTTAGTAGCAGCCTGCCAAATAGGACAATGTTTCTGTGCAATTAATCCTTGTGTATCCAATATCCCTAAAGGTGAATATATGCAGTTTGGTTATATACCCTTCCTAACAACAAGACTTTAGTGGGTGTCTTTAGTGACCAACTGCGTAATTAACCTAGTATAGATGCACAATCTGTCAGGCAGAAGGATCAGCCCCCCGAATTAAAGACCAAAGTCCACAACTCAGGGTCTTGCATATGAAATATCTATCTGCTGCCGGAAGTCTGTGTGTTGCTGCTCTACGGCCCACTGCTGTGCTAAGATCTATGAAATCGATCTGCTGGGGAGCAGAGGCTGTGCTTACTTCACGCCATAAGCCAGGATGATGAGGCCAATGAGGACCCCTGTTGTCCCGTCGAGGTACCACACGGTGGGGTGATGCTTGAAGACCTCCGCGCTGATGAGGATGGAGAACCCCATGATGCCGCCGACCAGCGAGTTAAAACCTGCCAGAGACAAACAGTCAGGAGGTGGCTCTCTCAAGCCTGAGCACATTGCAATGAGGCTGAGATATTCTCTCTTTCATCACTCCCATGTCTGTCCTTCCATTCATTTTCGGAAGCTGCTTGTCCTATTCCGGGTCGTGGGGGGTCTGGAGTCGATCCTGGAAGCTGCAGGCACATGCCAGGTGGCAACCCAGGATGGGCTGCCAATTCATCACTGGGCATACGTACTGTCATTCACAGATAAGGCAGTGAATGTTTATTACAAAAGAAGGAAATTATTCCTGAAGAAGAGAGAAACTTCCGGAAACTCTCAGAAAGAGAGCAGGAAATCCGAGTCCATTTGTACGGTTTTTGGAACCACAGCCAAGAGAATGGGGAATCTGCCGGGAATATTTTTCTCAATAGTTTGGAGCCAGAGCACCTTGACGGATGGTGACAGGTGTGACGTCCCCGTTGCTAAGCAGCTCCTTCTCTCTGAATGAACGGGAGCCGGATGGCATCCTCTTCCATGCCACAGAAAACATCATGAATAAAACAAAGCACAATAAAAAAGCACACATCTATTTTGTGAGGAGAGGTAAATGCATTTTAAAGAGAATCTGTGGCTGCTGAGTGAAGCTTCCGGAAGGGGCTGTGGTTGCTTCACATGGCTGCAAGGATTCTTCCGGTTGTTATTTTCAGGTCTTTCCGCACGGCCTCCGGCTTGTCACTGAGGATGTTATCCTCCACGCGCCCCCTCCCCAGCCGAGATGTGCCCAAAGGCCCCCTCGGCACCTGCCCAGACCTTGTTTCTCACCAATTATTCCCCCGTCTGGCAGAGCGGAGGGACAGCAGGCTGTCTGACCTGAGTCTGCTTGGACTTGGCCCCCATCTTGCCGGTGCTCTGGTGGGCTGCAGTCCCACCCCCACCACACAGGTCTGCCTGCCTATCAGCCAGCTTTTAAACCTTCAGTCTGACATTCAAACCTGTTAACTGAGGTCCATTCACATGGCAGGCTGATAATGAGGTGAGGAGAACAGGGTCCATTTTCACGCTCTGAGACCCACTACTGTAGATGGACACGGATCTGTGATGAACCCATCAGATAAGATGAGGAATCTAATTTGCCCACTCTGTTTTTCCTCCATTTCTGCTCAGTTTAGGTGGATACTCTAACTATAAACATTATACCATCCACAAAATCATTTGCAAATAGTAACAGACAAAGGTAGTTGGCGAGTTATAGCTGTATTCTCCTTATTTTTCCCTATCACACACACACACACACACACACACACACACACTCAGTCTTTGCTCAGAATTAACAAACCACGTCAACACTATTGGCAGGGGGGGTTAGCTGGCTCAACTCGGCCTCCTGAGGTATGGGTCAAATTAGTGTGGGGGTTTGAAAAAACAAAAGAGCTGCCTGTGTTTCTCTGTGAATGACAACATGACTGGCTAACAGACTGTTAACAAGACAGATGTGACTGGGGCTCAGACCCCCCCCGGGGACTTGCACAGTGGAGTGTGCGCTAGACTTATCCTCACTAATGAGCATGCCTTCTTTTTCATAATGATCTTGGTTCAAATAAATTCCCAAAATCCCCTACTGCCAAGCTTTCAACCTCAGGCGGGAGTGTCCTGGCATGGTTGCCATGGCAAAGGGGGAGGGGCTTAGTACTGATGGGCGGTTCGGAGTTACCCACCGTCTGTGATGAGGGCCCTGCTAGTGAGCACCTTCCCCAGCATGAACTTGACCACGGCAAGGGCCGTGCACACCATCCCACTCATGATGGACACGCTGAAGAGTAAGCTGCCCTGAAAGGGAGAGACATCAGGCTTAGCTGTGGCATTAATATTTCATGGGCATCACATGGCATAAGAGGCACCTCCCAAGGAAACACCGCGGACTGTGGGAAAGGGGCCTGCGGTATTCTGTCTGTTGCCATGACGCTGGTGAGGTTCTCACAGGGAAGTGTTGGGTTTTCTTTAAAGGTGAGGCTCGGTGCGTTGCAGAGTGATGCAGGAGGGCGGGGGTGTGCGATCACAACGTAGCCGGCCCCCCACTCACCCGCTTTCCGTGCTGCCGCAGCCAGGGGCTGTTCTTTCTGCCTGAAAGCGAGCTTCTCACAGCTAGTTAGTTTTCACTCCAGCATGGGGCTTCCTTAGGATGCACCTGATATCTCGACAGTCTTTTTTCTTGTATTATCTATTCATTTATTTATTTATTTTTGCTTTTGTTCTCTCAATTTGGATGCCCTTGGCCTGCTGCAGGGCGACTTAAACAGAAGACCAGTAGGGGGCAGCGGTGCACAGCAGCAGCCGCATGATGGGGAGCTTCCCGTCTGTGCCCCGTGTTAGGAAGTGACTCTGAACCTGGCCACACCCTCTGCTAGGATACACTGTACGTGACACAAGCTGCCAGACCTGATTCCTGGGCAATTTCATTCAAGGTTTCTAGAACAAATGTGCTTTAGCTGAGGGTGGGATTAACTGCCAGCAACTTCAATAGTTGGTGTCCATTTCCAGGTGGCACCAAATGAGCCGCAAAAGTGAGGTAAACCTTCAGCAGAAACATCCATGCAAAGGAAACCTTTCAATTCCTCAAAAAATGTTTTATGGTCAAATTGAGCTTTCACAAAAGTCCAGAAATGAAGGTCCCAGCTCAGTGTAGTTACTCCTCCTGTATCTGGGACATTGAAGCCTGAGATGTAGTTAAAGAATACAGGGCTAACAAAGTTGTCAGGAGAATCTCTGGAGGGGTGCAGCATGATGTGTGCAGGCAGAAGGGCCAGCAGGGTGGAAAAACAAGCCGACTCCTCAAGGGCGTGGGGGCCACAAAACGGCAAGAAGTCACAGGCAGATGGTCAGGACTGCACTCCCAAGGGAAGTGGAGGAAATAATTATGTTTGTACTCGGTGGACGCCAGTCAATACGAAAAGTCTTGGGGACTTTACCGCCATGCAACGTCCTCTGAGGGGGACAACATCTTATTTTAAACAACAGAAGCTCAATTTATTCTTCACATCAAATATGTTCTTTTTTTTTTGGGGGGTGGGGTGTAAACTCAATATACTTTCCCATGTGAATGTGTTGATTAATGAAATCTGCCAGGGCTGCAATTGCGGCCTGAGGCCCTTGGAGCTTATTTGCTGGTGAGGTCTAATCACACACACTGTGACACACAGACACACTGTGATACGCACGAACACCGTCACACACACTCACACTGTCATACACACTGACACTGTCACACACACGCACAATGTCACACACACTCACACTGTCATACACACTCACACTGTCACACACACGCACACTGTCACACACACTCACACTGTGACACACACGCACAATGTCACACACAATCACATTGTGACACACACGCACAATGTCACACACACTCACACTGTGACACACAAACACAATGTCACAGACAATCACAATGTCACACACACACTGTGACACACACTGTGACACACACTGACACTGAGACACAAGCACAATGTCACACACAATCACACTGTGACACACACGCACAATGTCACACACAATCACACCGTGACACACACGCACACTGTCACACCCACTTGCACATGCTGTCGCACACACTCACACTGTGACACACACACGATGTCGAACACTCACACTGTGACACACACGCACACTGTCACACACACTCACATACACTCTCTCAAAGACACACTCAAAATGTTGCATACAGGCACACACACTCACACTGTCACACTCACTCACACTGTTGCACACATGCACACTACAAACACGGTCACTGTCACACACACTCACACTGTGACACACACGCTCACTGTCTCACACGCTCGCATTGTCTCACACGCACACACAAGCCGTCGCACATACTCACACTGTGACACACACATACACACTGTGACACAAACACTGTCAAACACTCACACTGTCACACACACGCTGTCACACATACTCACACTGCAACGCACACATACACGCTGTGACACACACACTGTCAAACACCCACAATGTGACACATATGCACACTGTCACACACACACTCACATAGTCTCTCAAAGACACACTCACACACGCACAGACTCTTACACATGTTAAACACATTCACACTCTCACAGGGACACACACACGCTCACTATCACACATACATACTGAGACACTCTCACACTTGCAGACACACACAGCAGATAAAGGAATAGACATACAGTGAAGAAACGCTCTCTCTCTCTCTCTCTCTCTCTCACAAACACACACACACACATACACTCATATACACACAGCAGAAAAAAGCAATTTCCCACTTCCCATGTTTTTAATCAATCCACAGGAACACCTCTTCGTTTTTTTCAGCTCTGCCCCGGAAGGAGCAGCAGAGACGTGAACAGAATGACTCCCAAACTGCTCTCCACCGCCCTCCCCCCTCCCGGAGGTCTCCTGTCTCACACATACAGCCAGTGAAGCCTTTCTTTACTGCTGCCGCCTGGCCTGATAAAGGTGCGGCGTCAAAACTGAAAGTGATCCAGTTGTTTTAAAAGCTGGCTGCCCCTGCAGATTGAGGGCGAGATGGAAAACTAATGATTTTAATTTATTCTCCCCGGCCCCCTCCCCAAAACTGCGAGGGCCTTGGTGGTATCGGAGTAGGACACAGGGTTTGGTACCGGTGTCATCCATCTGCTTCAGGACTCTCTGCTGGTCAGTCTGACGGGCCCGGATGTTAACTTGAACCTGAAAAGGTGGGTGTTTCTGAGATGCTACTGGCATCTTGATATTGTTCCGGTTCTCAGTCCACCCCCCCGGCAGGTTTCCTCCTGTTCTGGTCCAGCTCGCTCCATGTATTTCTCCATAGATGTTGTCAGAACAGGAGGGATCCATCCCACCCACTGACCACAGAGGCTTTAATCTGCTCTTCAAAGAATGAGGGGAAAAAATGTTTTCTAGGCTTTGCCGGTGAGTAACAGTCGGATTGCTCCCATGCAGGTTTGGACCTCCAGCCGGGTGCCGCGAGAGGTGGCAGCAGGGAGCACAGAGCGGCCAGACGATTCTGGCTCAAAGTGTAATGGGCTGGGCCTCATGCATCCTGCGGGTATGAAACCAAGCACGTCCTCATCCACACCAGCGACCCATCATGGTGTGGAGACAATGGACCGACATTTCTGTGCGTCTGCCGTTCTGTCTTGTGATCGATATAACCTGGACGAAAACAAGCGTGTACAGGGGTGGGGGTCACAGGGGCACTGGCCTCAGCTGAAAGCTGATTGGCTTCCAGAGTGCCTCCTCCACTGTCACTCACCATTTCAAAACATATCATTGGCTAACGATACGGTTGGACCTTCTGTATGGATTATGGTCCCTTTCATGCGCCCCACCTTAAAAAATCCCAGCATTGCCTTGCTGGACGATCTGTTCCAGGCTAGTAAACATCAGGCTTCTAGCCTTCATCCACCTTGCAGCAGTTCAAACATCAAGGCGAGCTGCACCCCCAGCTTCGGTCTTGGGCGGGTGGCCAGATTGATGCAGCCCCGGGGAGTTTGGCCCCGCCTGCTTGGATGCAGCCGCCGTCAGCGTGACATGGAGACAGGGACATGATTAACATTTGATGGAGAGGGAAAAAAAGGTGGAGAGTGTCTGACATCTGCACTGGATGGTGTGTGGGGGCGGGGACTCTGAAGCGCGGTAGCTATTTTTAGAGCACGCTCGCATGCGCCAGAATAAGTCTCACAGGGATTTCAGCAGACTGAGAATTTGATTAAAACAAAGCCATCCGCTTTTTCAAGAAGCCTCAGCTCCTCCTCCCCCTGCCCCTCCCTTGCTGTCTCCCAACCTCCCTCCCTCCCTCCTTCTCTCCCTCCCTCTCTTCCCTTGCTATGTTTGCCTGCCAGGTGCTTTCTTGCAACACTGCAGCTTTTTCGTCTACTTCAGGACTGATGGTACAGCATACAGATACTGCCCTCTCTCCCCTGTCTCTCGGAGGCTTGTTAGCTCCTGGTTGCAGTTTTGCTGCAGAAGGACATTTGAAGGTCAGCCTGGACCTGCCTGTGGGTGGGCGGGGCTTATCTGGCAGACTGGGCATAAGTGTCCCCCCCCAGCTCATGGATCTGCAGGGGGACACAGACATGAAGAGGAAGCACCCAGCATGGACCTGGATCCACCCTCACCTGATCACCTGATTGTAAACACCAGCCTACCAGTTTGTTTCAGGAATGGTGGAACACTGGGCACCAGTACAGAGAGGAGGGAGGACTTGGAGTGTTGGGAGATACCACACTTTAGACCTGGGATTGGTGGAATCTCGGTGTGATGGGTTCTAGTTCTGTTGGATAACAGTATTGACCCTGGTAGTGGGTGTCACTTTGGGTCTTGAAGTCCCACCTCTCCTAAAACACACTGAACTACACGTGATTAGCTCAGTCTGTTCAACACAAATAGGATGAAGCACATCATGGAGGTTGATGCATCAGCCTGACCTCAAGGTGAATGCCTTCCCCAGTCTTGGTAGTTTCTTCACCTAAACGCCTCAGTTGGGGGTACGGAGCTCCACGCAAACGGGGCCGGGGGTGCCGGGGTGAGATGGATTCTAAAGGCCCCTTAGTGACAGAGGACATAATTTGGAGTATAATTGGATTGGTCTGGGTTGGGGGCCCAATGTGAAATGCTTTCATGGGGCTCAAAATCTGTAGCGGTGCATGACGGGGTCCTCATTTAGATCAGGCACTTACAGAGACGACTCACGACTGGTCACTTTTGTTGGCTTATGTCTGCCAGGTTGAGCAGATCAGACTTTACTCGGGCTGGATACCCGGGTTTTCCCACATCAGACGTGTCCCACTGTCATCGTTTGAGTCACGCTACATACCCAGGACGTGGTGTAGAAGGTCACAGAACATGCCACTGACGCAGGCATATGTATCTCTGCCAAATCTCTTTATAATTACCCCAAGAGGAGCGATCTGCCTGAGTGGATCCTTACGCATCCCGGGGCTCTGATCTGATCCGTCTGTCGGAGCGTCACTGAGCCAAAAGGCTCCAGTTTCAAACAGTTTTCCCTTTTCAATATTACTGTTTCCCCAAGTTTGCCTGGCAACAGCGCCGGCAAACTATTCCGGGAGTTGGGTTAAAGCTACGGGTCTCCTGTTCACAGTCGGTGTGTGGTGGCAAAAATGAGAGGGTCAGAGAGAGAGAGAGAGAGAGGGAGAGAGGGAGAGAGGGAGAGAGAGAGAGGGAGAACACATACTGGCACAATGAGAGTGCAGTGACGTACTTCCCACCTGTGATTCGCAGCCAGTGTGCTTGTGCCTCCCCTCACCCCCCCGAGGTGTTGTGCTATCACACCATAACGCCTCAGATTCCAGCAAGTTGGAATTTACTCTCAGAGACAAAGCCGCAGGGAAATTAAATAATTCATTTAGGATTTAGGATCCCGTGTCCTATGGAAGCCCTCCATCCCCCCCTCTTCAAACAGCCTGCAACATTTGCCTCAACCTCAGTCAGGAGTCCAAATTGCTGTGTGGTGCCTCAAAACCCCACAAATGGGGCCTTGGGGAATGCAGTCTGCTCGCCTCGCCATTCCTGTATTTTTTATGCATTAAGTGCATTATTGGCCAGGCCTCATGGCGCTAAAGGTAATGTCTGTGAGGTGGACAGCGGCACCTGTTTCCAAGCAGCGACGCCATGGCCACAGCCCCTGTGTTCATCCAGAGTGAGTCACTCACTCATCCATTTGTCCAATTCAAGCGGATAAATGGATATTTACTGGGGTTAATCGATCCACGGAATGCCCCTCCCTCCCCCACACTCGGGTCTGTTCTGGATTGCGCTCTTACCACTTCGGGAAGCAGCTTGGTGGACAGGTCATGAATGGCTTTTCCCATAATGCACATGGAGGACAGGATGAAGACGACGCCCAGGATTGCACAGGCCCTACAAAAAAACAGTAATGCAGTGAAAACTCAGGGAAACGTCAACAAAAGAATCCTGCTACACCTGTCTTGTGTGGGGCAGCAAGGTGACTCGGTGGGTGACATCGACGCATCACGACTGAGATCTGGCCCAGCGGGAGGCAGCAGAAAGCCTATGGTGACATTCAAGTGAGTCAGTTTTCTGAGCATGACTGTGTGTGCGTGACTGACGCCGCTTCCCCAGAGCATCCCAGTTCACTACAGGCCTCATTGTGCCAGCGGGTGGACACTGCCCATGTTTGGGTGTGCTGATTTGGGCCGAGCAAGAGCTTATGCTGAGCCCCGCCCTCCCAGTAGCAGTGCTGGGGTGTGATAGGCCGACTGCCCTCTGGTGCTCACAGAGCAACCCATCAGAAGGTGAGTTGATGCTGAACCCCGCCCTCCCAGCGGTGGTGCTGCTGTGTGATAGGCCGACCACCTTCAGTTGCTCACAGATGGCAACACAGGGTCTGGCAAGTGGATGCCTGTTTTTCAGGTACCACCTTTCGGACCACTGTGAATTTTGACCTTTAACCCTGTAGCTCATGCATGCTCACTTATCAGCACGATGTAGGCGCACCCAGCCTTTTTCCGAGTGTGCTGTTGGAAAACTACTAGCTAAAGAAGAAAGAAGAGGCAGCAGGGAAGGTGAAGTGAGCCTCGTCTCAGCTGATCTCTTGGTGGATATGCGTTCTGACATGAGCCCAAGAGTTTTATGGTAAATTTGCTCATGCCTGGCTGCAGATCCTGGTCTCAGGGGACCTGATGTGTCAGTAGGGGGTGTCTACAGGTAGGGAGGGTCTCCTTACCTGGCTCAGTACATTTTAGCGAAGCAACTTTTTTTTTTTTTTACAACTTTTTACATCAGGCAAACTCGGAGTTTTGCACTGTGGGGCCGTGCTAAAGCTGCATTTGATGTTTGGTCTCAGTGGAAACGCTCACATTCCGGCTGCAGACATCACCACACATAGGGGGTGACATGCCACAAGGGAGCAGCTCCTTAGACGTGTGACACGCCTACTGGGGGGTTGTGGTTTCCCCCAACCCCCAAGTGAAGTGACTGTTTGTAGCCAACAGGGGGCCTCACGCAGATTTGTGGTTTCAGTGGTTTGAGTGACAGCGAACAGCACACTGCACAGATAGTGTCAATACTAAACATTACATATATGTTACATTAAGAGCACACATAGAGTATCAAATGCACAGCACACAGTACCACACACACACACACACACACACACCCAGGTAAACATATCCTTATGTGGTCCGCTCATTCATTTTTATGGGAAAAATGCTAATGGTAACCTTAATCCCTACCCAGCCCTACCCATAACCATAAGTAACCAAACAAAATACAAGACTTTTGGCATTTTTAGTTTTTTCACTGCAGTCACGAATTTTTATAAATTATTCTCCTGGAAACTGGTCCCCATAAGGGAGAAAAAGGATGCTTATATATTTATCATGTTATGGGGACATTGTGTCCCCATAAGGAAAAGTTTACCCACTCGCACATACACACACACACACACACACAAGTATTTTAAGTGAGATCTGAGAGGTTCTTCTATTGCCGCGTAAAATGCAAAGGTTGCATTTGACTGCAGGCAGTTGGCTGCCAGTGTGCCCATGCCAAGCGGCCGGCTGCGCTTGTCGCTGCACCCTGGGGAGTGCTGAGAATGGGGGGGGGGTCGCTAGGCAACATGGGCATGGGGCCACCAACTATAAGGGGGCCTGCTGATAGGAGGGAGGTTAGGAGGCAGATGTACGAACCTGTCCCCCCCGCCACCCCCCTTGAAATCGAGCATGTCTCCCTGGTTAATTAGCAAGGCTGACGATCACTGGCCCTGAGCCAATCTGGGCCCAGCTGGAAGGGAGGGTGAGTATTAAACACAGTTACACCTGTTCAGTTACCTGCCCTGGGGGTCAGGACAGGGACCCCCCTTTTTCCCCTGCATCCCCCCACCTCACACACCTGCAGGGTAAGACCAAGCTCTTCCCACAACACCTCCTCCCCGGAGGGCTCTGACCTCACATCCTGTCCTACCCGGCTGTGCCTTGCCACCATGATGGTGGACCAGCTGGCCGGCGCTTGCTGACGAAGGCCTACCCCCCTGCCGGCCGGATTTCACGCCAGCAGCTCTGTAGCTGAACCTAACGCCGTCAAGATCTCCTGGCACATTTGTCATCCAGTAATGGGATTACTGCTGGCCTGCTTTTCCCCACTCCGGGCCTGGGAGAAAGAACTCCAGCACGGGTCGGGATCTGGTGGGAATATCATATATCAACCGTGTCACCCGGAGCCAAGTGGGACATGGAGCAGGGCCGGAATGGATGGCCTCTCTCTCAGACTGATCATGGATAATTAGGAATCGTGACCAGGAGGGAGAATCACAGTGCAAAATGAGCACTTTCTCTCACTTGCATACACTGCACGTGTCATCAGGCCATGCAATATAAACAATGCGGCCCAGCAGAAACCAGACCACCCACTAGCTGATAGCCTTTTATATTTTATTTAGCAGATGCTTTTATCCAAAGCATCATGCATTTTTTGAGAACTCAGGGTCAGACAGCCCCTGGAGTGAGTGGGGGTTAAAGGCCATTCTCTGGGGAGCAACAGTAAAATCACTGTTCAAAACCGCTGACGGCGGGATTTGAACCAGCAACCTTTACATCACAGACACTGCATCCTATTCCACTGAACTACACATCCATAGCTGTGTTCTTCTGAGGTCGTTTATACTGGGCACTGCAAAGAGGACTCACATGTGACCATCCTCCAGTATACCTCAACCCCAGAGGCAAAACCTAAACCTGAAAACAACACCAGGGGCAAAACCTAAACCTGAAAACAACACCAGGGGCAAAACCTAAACCTAAATACAACACCAGGGGCAAAACCTAAACCTAAATACAACACCAGGGGCAAAACCTAAACCTAAATTCAACACCAGGGGCAAAACCTAAACCTAAATACAACACCAGGGGCAATACCTAAACCTAAAAACAACCCCAGGGGCAAAACCTAAACCTGAA
>JABFDZ020000001.1:51048510-51061802 GCA_019775955.2 Pollimyrus isidori
ATAGTGATGTAGGTGCCATCACACCTGTAAATTAGAATTGCTAATAAATTTGCCTGAAGCTGCGCATTTTAATGCCTCCCCCCCCCGCCTCTCTGCCCCCCTACCAGCTCATTATGCAAAGTCTGGACTACGATGGAAGACAAACCAAGCGCTGATGAAGTCACACAGGGGAGAGGCTACAGGCCGGGCTGTGGAAGTGAGGGTGTGGCCACTCCCACTACACGCCATCGACGACCTTGTGCGTTCCCACCAAACCATGCCGGTTCGCCAGCCTCCTCGCTGCGCGTTTCCCTCAGCAACAGCGGTGAGAGGAATTCTGCTATAGGCTTGATGGCTGTTGGGCATTCTGGGAAATTCTGTTCTGTCTCACATGCACACACGTATACACACACGCCCACCTGGTAACTCACACTCACACACCCCTCTGCTCTGTGACTCACACTCCAGTATTGCAACTGGCCGTTTTCTTTTTAATCAGAATATCACTTTCCAATATGCTCTATCCAAGGCTTTTTGTCTGAGACAGAATGTGCCGCGCAGTCGGGAGCGTATTAAGCAGCCTGTGATATGTCTAGCCACCTCGCATCAGAAAGGAACAACAGGAACAAACAGAGCAAGAGCGAAAGAGAGAGAGAACTTCATCAGCATTCATGAATCATTCCGATCACCTGGTCAGTGAACACAACAGATAACAGGCCCTCGAATTTAAAACTCCAGGTGACATTTCCAGAGACCTGTCGCATTCCGAGTTACTCATTAACGAGAAAGAAAACACAAAGCCGTTAAGCATAAAGACATCCAGAGCGCCGTGAGCGCTGCCCAAGCAGGGTGATCTGTGCAATTTCCCAGCTTCTGAGAAATGCGTCCTTATTGGGTGGCTTACGGAGCCACAAAAGGGCCTCAGACAACAGGCACCAATGAGCGTGCCCGTCTCAGCAGGGCCACGGAGATCAGCCTGTCCATTTACTACACCTCTGTGAAAACACCTTCACCCAATCACATCGACACGATCATGATTTCACGCCACTGTTTCTGGCGGTACCTGCGCTGCTGAAAGGAGTTCTTTTATCCGGAACAATCTGAACCCCCCCACTGACAAGTAAATGAAGATGTGCCATCCGTCAGCTGAGTGAAAGGATTCGATCCGATCTGGCGAAACTTACCGAACACATGCCTCATCGCTTTTCAAGTGTGTCGCCGCTAATCAACCTCAGAGATGCTGGGCAGTGAACTCACAGCCAATAAAGATGCCCGCTTTCCCAGCAGTCAATCAAACTGGCCATCAATCTTCCAAGATGATTTGTACCTTGGGTCGATCCTGCACCCAGCTTAGCTTCATTCTCATTTACAAAGCTGGGTATTTGGGTATAGTTGTAGAGTACCTGACTGTAAGGTACAACAGCATTGCCATCAGGTTATAAGCCCAAGTCCTTAGGCATGTCTCTTCTATATGTGGGCTTTAAGCTCTGTGAGTGGTGGCAGGGGAACATGCTAATGATCACCCACAGGATTAGAACTGACAGGGGCAGTCTAGAAGGGATGGCCATCATCTGCACTCATATTCATATTCAGATGCATATTCATATTCATATACGGAGTGTTTTTCCCAGTTCTCACTATCCGTTTCTGGCTTTCACACGCTGAATTTCCAAGCGTCTGTGCCTCAGTCTGGGGCCCCGCAGAGCATGTGTACGCATCGACACCTCCCAGGATGGAGACCTGCTCAGCTGAAGCCGTAGCCGATTGCCATGGAGCTGCAGAGAGTCCCCTGCCCCCTGGGCCCGCTGTTTGTGAGGCCCCCAGCCACGACCCAGGGTCCCCCGCTGCCGTTGCCAACCAAGTTGTGTCACCAAGACCACATGGCAGGTGCAGCCAGTGTCTCGGTTCTGCATGGCTGAATATTAGGCTCATAGCAGTTTAGGGGGAGGACAGGAATAGGGGTGAAGGCTATAGTAACATTAGGGTCGGCATTAAGGTTAGATTTGGGTTACTGTTGTGGTTAAAGCTAAAATTAGGGTTAGAGTTTGGATTGGAATTAGGGGTATTTTCTAGGGGTGACCTTGCTTTTTGAGGAGAGTATTAGGGTTGATTATAGGTGTAGAGTTAGTGGTCAGCCAAAGAAGTCAGCTCCTGTCTTCCTGCAGCTCAGAGCATTATGTTGGTGCAGAAGGTGTCATGCTTTGCTACGGCGCCACCCGCAGTTCTCCTGAACAGGCTGCTTAAAAAGTGAGATGCTGGTGGACCCCTGTATCTGAGTGCCAGTGTCACACTGCAGAGCGCCTTACATCAGCGCCCTACTTCCAGGCGCTCTTTCGCATGTGAGGCCACATGTGTCCCGCCAGCCGACCTCGGGAGGCGATTAAGCCGAGTCCGTCCACGGAGCACAGACCCGCTGCAAGCCCATGGTGGGCTGGCGCTTCTCTTCACTGCTCTGTCTGCTGCTCTCACTGAATTTTAAACAAGCTCTTATTTTACTATAGCGCCGCTGCAGCAAAACGAGCCGTGCATCCTGCAGCAAAGCGCCTCAGCGCAGAGGCGGGTCCTGTACCCTTACACTTCCTAACTTTGATTGTCGAGGCACTTGGCAACTTGGAATTATAAGCATGCGATCGTTATTTCCCGGCGTTCGACAAAACACCACAGTGTCATGTTGACAAACCAAGAAGCCTTGGCTTTGTGCCATTTGGCAGACCGACGTGTGTCTCCGACTCACAAGCCAACCGACGAGATAGTATACACTCTCAGGCTCTCTGTCTCTGTTGCGGAATTCACATGCTCACATAAACCTTAAATTCAAAACGGGACTTGAATGGGATAATGATGTGTCTTTTCTGTCCCTCTGCTACTGTGGGGGATGGCAAAATTGCTGTCAAATACCAAAGATTTATGTTCTAAGACTACACACATTTCAGGGGGCAAACTGAAGGGCTGCTGAATATTTCAGAAGGTGACTTCTTTACTAAAAATGGACCATCTCCTCACTGTCCCTTCTCTTACATGCTGCCTGGCTTTTTAGCTCTGGGTGCCCAATTCATATCATGTTGGGTAAGGTCAATGGCAGACACTAACACACAGCACCTATCTGCCAAACCCAAACCAAACCCGTGGCGTTTTCACAGTTACCCCAAAGTCACATGATAAACACAACATCTCGCAATGAGCAAGCTAGTTTTCCACTCAGTGGCTTACCTTCAGGAAGAAGCAGCGTTGGAATTAACTGAAGATTTTTGAGCTATCACGAGTATCACAATACGGGGATGCTGACTTTGGGACAAGGAATATTTACAAATCAGCCTGAAGGAAAAAATCAAGCTTTGCAGGCCTTCTTTGTTTACCTTCCAGGATGTCCTTGGTCTGCTAATTGAATTTGGCTCTCTCACCAACAACAACTGATTGGTCAGGTGACCCAGTCCAAAGATCTAATTGGTGAAATGGCTCAGAATTTTGGAATTAGTTCATATCCTGACCTTCCACTAAATGCTAGCACATTGGTTGTTTGGAGTGTGAGTCTGTGTGTATGTGTGTGTACCTATTCTGACTCTGCGGCTTGCAGCTCACCCTCATTTACCAGACAAAATTATCATTGCTCTGAATCATTTGGAGGGAAGAATCCATGTCATAACATAATTAGCAACTAGGCAGCTAACCAGTGTGATAATAACTGGTTTACACACCAAGCTAATTAAAAACAGAAGCACTGCTTCCAGTTAACACAATATACAGTTTGTGAGGATACAGCTAGGACTGCCCTATTTTTAAAATATTTTTGCATGACTAAAATAGCATTTGCGTCCGATGAGCCTCTGCAGGTTCCATGCGGATGTGGGAAGTCATCCTGGACTTTCCACGTAACATTCCCTGGCACGGCTCAATCCGGCACCTGCTATGCTGACTAAGCGGGATCGATAGATCGGTGGATGACACAGCTTGACAAGTTTGTGCAAAAATGTTCCAAGTTCAGGACAAGGTGGGGGGTTGGGGGCGCGGACGCCCTGGGGTGGCGCGAGATTAACTTTCAGGTCCATTCCTGTCTGGAGGCTTGCAGCTCGTACATTTGTACTGTTGGCCCGTAATAATTCCAGCCTGGGTGAGAACGACAGGATACCAAAGAACGGCTGTAAGAACAAGAACTGTGGCAACAATAAGCACTCGGGCCGCATAGCGGAGCTGGCGGATTGGAACGCGGGGCCGAGCTGCCGGATTGGAACGCGGGGCCGAGCTGGCGGATTGGAACGCAGGGCTGAGCTGCCGGATTGGAATGTGGGGCCGAGCTGCCGGATTGGAACGCGGGGGTCGAGCTGAATATAAGTGCAAGGGTCCCCGAGACCCTTGAAGTGATGTATAAGGGCTCCAGCCTGCCGCTACATAATGAAAGCTCCTGCTGGCCCCCAGACTGCTGCGGGTTATGAGGCTTCTGCGGTAACCAGTCAGATCCTGAGTAACCGTCTCCAGCTCCCATGCCTTTCAGCGGCCACTGGACCAGTCAGCGGTGACTCGGCGCTGTCACAGGCAGGAACGCCCCCAGGTCTGCAGTAAGGGCGAATAAAGGTGGGGGGCTTGCATGCACACTGATGGGATGTAACAGTTGTAGCCCCTTGAACTAACAATGAGTCTTCGGCTTACACCAATTTTAATAAGGGACACCTAACACACGCACCCCGGTGTAATTAGAGATGGTTATGTTGATGCACCCAGAGGTTCTGACTGCTCCAACATGAACGTGTTTGAGATGAGAGTAGGCAGCACGCTGTTTTGGCTCAGTATCTACTGGGTGGAAGCAGCTTGGGTGTCAGACTGATCTGGGTGCTGTTGCTGATCTACATTTAGAGCCTCTTAGACTGGCTCGTAAAGGAGGAGGTGGAATGTTCTGAACAGCCGGACGCGAGACTGACGTGCCGTTTTTATGGTCTCTGGCCAAGTTTGATTAGTCGTGTGGAGAAATATGAACTTCTGTCCTAAAACCTTGCTTGGATTCTACTTTTAGTTCCATGATATGTACAGTTTTGCACAGAAAGAAAAACAGGAACACATGTAGGCCAGTAATTAATATTCTAACGTATTCTAAGTCTGTTCGCTGCCGGCACTTCATTTTTATGCAGGGATGTTTCTTACTTCAGCGATTCCAGCTGCCATTCTGTGCTGTTTTGTCAGGCTTTCATCACAAAGGGCGTCCCATGTGACATAAAATACCCAAGAGGCTATTAATGGACACACAGAGTAGAACCTCATCTCTATGGGACTCCAGAGGTGCCGGATAAAAAAGTTGGATCAGGTGTGGAAAGGTACTGGGAAATCTGTCTCTATTTCAGTTATTTATCTTGCCGCTTTCATTAGGGAAAAGCGAGCAGCTCTCTTTCCAGAAAAAAATATGTAGATCCAATTTCCAATGTAGGTTTAGTTGCTGGGGCTCAAAACTGGGTCAGTTTTCATGCCGTTACCATCTTGTACAATACTGCATGTACTGGAGGCTGAACCTCAGCTGTTTGACAGGGTCTGCAGGGCTAAGGCTGCAGACGATCGGTATCTTTTTGATGGCTTGTTGTCCTGGCCTCCATCTCTCCCTCTCTCCCTCTCTCGCCCTCTCCCTCTCTCCCTCTCTCCCCCCTCATTGGCTGGCACCCCAAAAGCTCTCCTAAACCTTGTCAGTAATTTGGATCCAGCTGGGTGCCATTTGGCCTCTGAGATGCAGCAAATGCCACGATTCCTGTTCCCCCCCGGGACTGAAGACAAACGTCAGCACCAGATCCCAAAAAACCTGCACAATTACAGCTCATATCAGCATATCAGTCAAGAAGCATCTTTGAATAGGTCAACCGTATCTCCTATTATATGCAGCATTCCTAATACACCCAAACCTCCTATGATTTCACTTTCTACGAAGAATCTATTATTCTGTGTATTAAACCTTGTTGGCTAAGAACAGCAGATGAACTTATAAAGAAACACAGACCTTTAGTACACATTTTATATGAAGCACATACATTATATCAGTGGTGGCTCAATTTTTCTCGAACAAATAACGTTAGTCTTGCATATTTTAAAAATAGAATGGATACATACTTTGGAAATGATCTTATTTTCCTCTGTATTATCTGACAGCTGAATCTGTGTTCTGTCCAGTGTATCATGTGACTCCACCTCCAAACAGCTTGCAATCTCAGTTGCCTTAGTGAAATGCTCTGAGGTGTTTACTCCCCAGGGTGTGACCTCATCCCACAGCACCCCACAGCCTCACCCCCCCCCCCCCTTCACCAATAATACTCATCCATCCTGCTAACCGCAATGCCTCCTGGGAACTCTGTTACACCAATGGTGTTGGCACCGGTAAATGAATATAACATACCATTTAAAGTCATGGTAAAATGCAAGATGGTGAATTATTTAAAAACACAAAAGATGTGGGCATCATGTCCGTTTGGATCTTATTGTCTTTTCAAGCATATGAAAGCTGCAAGGTGACATGATAATCTTCCGTGGAATAAGTGTAACCTGCTACTCTCTCTCACAGGCACTTCCAGAGTTTGCAAAACATTCTTCCTTGATCTGCTAAACACAGGAAGGATAAAGATCTCTTGTGCCTCGTTTCCACTAATGTGGTGTCGGACTTTTTCCCAATCCAGAACTGTGTTTCCACCGCAAAAAAAACTGGCCCTGGGCCGGAAAATTAATTCCAGCACAGCACCTCAGAAATGCTGGTCTCAGAATTTGCAACCCTAATGTCAGCAAAAGTAAACAGCAAGACAGAATAAACTCACTTACACACACAGATAGTGGAGTCTTTACCACACTCTGAAAACAGCAGCTTAGAAAAATTTACAATCTGAAACAAACCAAAACAAATCTAAAAAAACGGAATACATATGAACCTGTACTTTACTCAGACATTTGCTTGTGCAACATTTCTATTCCATTCTTTTTTGAAAACGCAGGCAGGTTCTCAAAAGGCACTAAGCGAGCCCAACACCAGCACCAACACCAGCACCAACACCAGCACCAACACCAACACCAACACCAGCACCAACACCAGCACCAGCACCAACACCAACACCAACACCAACACCAGCACCAACACCAACACCAGCACCAGCACCAGCACCAGCACCAGCACCAGCACCAGCACCAACACCAACGCCAACACCGTGTTGGTGAAAACAAGGCATTACACCTTACAGCAGTCATTCCATCTGATGAAGGACCAACAGGGAGCTGCTTTCTTGTTCAGATTCACTATCAACTCTGCACACTGAAATTACTTTTATGAAGAATTTGATTTCTCTCCTTTTCTCACGTAATCTGATGCATGAGAAGAGAATTCCGCAAAGTGATTGATTCTTTCTGACTGCATATGAACAGTGTCTAGAGAGGAACTTCTAGTGAAACTATATACCACTATAAATACTTTTCATTTCCACTAATAAGTTCAAGAACCTTTTACATCAATTTCTACAACTTTCAAGTTGACTTTCAGAAAGGATCCAGTGCAAAATCATGCATGTTTGAATTTCCGGCGCTCATGCAAGAAGCAAACATGATTCCTTGACGTTACTCTCTCTGACTTTAATGCAGTGAGTGGCAAGACCGGCATCTCTGTGACTCCAGCAGTGCTTGAGGGGGAGTCGGAAACAAGGACAGCGGTGAGGAACCATACATCGGGGATACGACCTTGGTTTATGTATTTGATCAGTCCTCTCTTTCATTTTTATGCACATTACTGTTATGCAGGTTTCTATATACATTTTACATATAATATTCTCATACATCTCATCATAAATCATTAGTCTAAAACCTACAATGCTTACAATTGTACCTACAATACAATTAATTATAGGAAATATAAGTCATATTGATTTGTAATGGATGAGACATTTTCCTCCAAGTTACGCCGTTGATTAGTTGCAGCTCCCAGGACTGGTCTCCAGGTGGAGATTAAAAGATATTAATCAAGGACTGGATAACGAGTTAACAGCATTTGTTGTGCTTTATGTGTGTATATATATATATATGCAGTCTGTCCTGGGACTTTTTAATCACACCAAGCTTATTTTTAACGTGTTGCATCTTAAGGTGCTGATATCTGTCTGAGATCTGACAGCTGGCATGCAGAAAATTCCCTTTTCTCTCTTTCTCCTCTCTCCAGCTAAAAAACAAAGATAAGTGAGTCATCCAGACAACAGGGACCCTGATCCCTGCCATCTAAACCAATCAGAGACTGGAACGACTTGGAAGGTGAGAGAGACAGCTTGGGAGGAAATATCTTAAAGATAAAAACAGGTCGCAGTTGAGAAAATGACTTTATGTTGTTTGCTTTTTCTTATTTCCTGGCAAATGATCTGTTTTAGCTGTGGAATTACAATACCTCTTCCTGGTTAACTCTAGAACTGTTCTATGTCCTTTTGTCTAGAACCCTAAACACAACCAACTCACAGTCTGTGTCCTTTCCTGTTTTCAGAGATAGTGCTTTGTTTAGGGCTGCAGAAGCCACTCATAGCTACATCGCTTCAAAAAAATACACATTGTGTGTTTAAGGGGCACGTCTGGAAAATAAAACCGGCTTCATCTTATCGCGAAGCCGCTAGCCCCACTGTCACCCTTATCAGCAGCCCTCAGGTGTGTGAGCAAGGCCACGTGCTACTCACTGAAGCTAGATATCGCTAGGATGATGGTCACCACGATGGAGATCCAGGACACCCAGAGCGCCTTCTTCCGGTAGCTCTGGGCTTCGTGGGGCTTCAGGCGCATGCTGCTCTCCAGCAGACCTGCGGAAAGTGGTTGCAGAGCCATCGATCAATGCCCTGTATTGATGGCTAAAGGTCTGCTAAGAGTAAAGCGTAGTCCGGGGTTACAGTCAATGCAGACCAGTGCAGGTGACACTCTGCTGCATCCTATAGTACAGTAGGAAACGGGTAAACGTATGATGACCAATTCAAACAAAATCTAAATTAAAAAAGAATGTTGAAAAGAAATATATTTAGCGATAGTAAATCATAATTCACCAAAGACTGAGAAGTGGGTGTCTATCCTGTGAATTTGTCCACCTTCACTTACAGCAAACTCAGATGCTAGCACAGGAATGGCTCCTCCTTCTCCTCAGTAAGAGATATCTGAAGGACCCATGGAGGATGCGAGTGGCCCTTTGTGGGACTAAGCTCCCTGAGGCCAATTTCCATGCTTCCTTTCACCGTTGTGCACAATGTTCCCATTGGACCGTTGGTGTGTCATAATGACAGACTGAATATAGGTGCTGGGCTTCATAGAGATCTGTCCCACCTTTGGTCCCCTGCTGAAGAGCTGCCAACGTCTCTCAAAAGAAGGTGGCCCCAGGCTGGGTGTCTGTCCGAAACCACCCCCCGGGCTCCCCTCACGGGGAAATGATTTCCCAAGATCTTTTGCAAAGCCTCGGAGAATGTCAGGTATTGACGGCCAATTAAAAATACTCATTCATTATTCACCGGTGGGAATCGATTGTGCAGCACAATTCCGAGGGACGCGCTGCCTCATTATCGGAATTCTGCTGCAGCGCTCAATGCAAATAGAGAGGCGGGGAAAAGCCGGCATGGAGAGCCGCTCGCTGGGACGCCACGACATCAGGACGCGTCCACCGTGCTGGGGCTTTGTGCGGGGGAGGGGCACCATTAGCGTCTATGTCTGGGTCAAATTTTTATGTATGTCTAATGAGAGGTGTCATTGGAGGAGGGACCCAGCCTCACACTCATGGTTGCATGTGTCACAACACATTTTGCACTGATGCTGCCATGTCGTTCAGTCCAATCAGAGGCAAGACATGGAATGAGCAGCACTGCAAGCCATCATATAATCGAGGTCATATCTCCCCTCCCTGGGTCAGTATTTTGATAGGGCGATACCTTCGACTTCTCAAAGTGCTGAATGTGGTGAAGTTTCTAAAATCCCGACTACATTTTTATGTCTGCACGGGGATTACAATACTACATGATATTACTGTAATAATACGTTACACCTGTAATACACTTTCGTTATAATGATTTGCTATGGTGTTTCACGTATCGATTGCCGTTACCGACACTTCAGTATGTTTCTGTGTTCTGCTACTTCAGTTACGTCACACCCTGCCGGGTCTGGAACTTCAAGTGGTTCACGAGCTTTCACGCTTTAACCTTACTCAAGTAGGATATTTTGAGACACGGTCGTAGATAAAGGTATAAATTAGTGGCTCCGCCTCAGTGTCGCACCTGGAGCATTTCCGCGACCAAGCCACGCCCTAAAACCGTACAGCGCTCCAGCATTTTATCATCACAGTTTTCATTTCTTGCTTCCGAAATTATTTCGGCTAAATTTAAATACTATATAAAACAAGTGCCACAGACTCCTGGAAAATATTTGTGCGAAGTCTCCCTTCTTGCTTTATATCCTAAGTAATCCTGTTTGTTTATCCATGCCCAGTTTTGTAAACCGAAATTTATGAGACAAATAGGAGATGGGGGGTAGTTAGACATATGAAATGTAGCCTATGTTGCTAGAATAAGGGCAATACATAATGTCATTCATTTCACTGACTATATTTAAAAAAACAATTAATCACATTTGGTTTTCCAGATTACAACCTCTGCAACAAAATCACGCATGCATGAAGCGTCATACTTGGTTTCGTCTGTATTCTGTTGCTGCTGGTCGGATCCATTTAAGTATTTTATTAAAAATCAATCTGAACCTTACTCGTAAAAGGTCTAAGTAATAACACGTTACTTCGCGACTTACCTGGGGAATTTCAGAAGGAAGTAGCACACAAAAACCTCTATGCATTTTAGAATTTCAATTTGTTTTTGCCTAGTTGTTAAACTGTTAATAAACTGTCCTCTACTTTCTGTGCCCATGCAGATGTTTTAAACCTGCACACACACTTCGCAGACAATACAGATACTTGAATTCACCACGCAGGAAATAAATCGTTGTAGAACGTTATGCTTAAACATTGAGATTAATCACTGTTAATGTAATCAAATTGTTACCTTCTCCCTCTACGCCGTCGCTGATTTTCATCTGATGGTCATGGTCCGAATTGAACGGGTCGCCCTGACTTGCTCTTTTGGGTGGGTGCTGATCTGGAGTGGGGCATCGTCCGTTCGCAGCCGAGGGATCCAAAATTGTCGGGTCCGGGACCGGACAGGTCTCTGGTGCTGAGTCCATAGCGACCGTTCACTATCTTTAGTACAAATGAAGCACTGAAATTTATTTCGCACCCAGGCAAGAAGTGCAAATCATCCACCGTACAGATGCCGAGAGATAAGAGATCAGCGATATCTCCCCCTACATCAGCATCCCCGACCGGCTTAATCGGGAAGGCAGATACACTGAAACAGATACACTATGATAAAATGGGAAAAAAATAATCGGAATAAAAATCAAAATTCACCTTGGTCAGGAGAGTGTTTTCTCTGGGAGCCTCAGACAGCCGTACATGTGGCACTTAGAGCCCGCTGTTTGTCCGCCAGCCGTGATGCGCCTCGCGATCCTCCCAGGTGACACGGCGTCAGGACGCTCGCCTATGATAAACGTTAAAGTGCCGCACTGTCTTAAAAAAGCCATTGCGTTGCACTGTTAATAAAACGTGATCTGATTACATCGGTAGATGGTCGCATCAGTAACTGAGGAACTTGATTGTATTTCCCTAACAGTTGAGATTTCTAATTGCGGTTTACTTCCTTGTTGGAAATTTAGAAGTTTTTTAAATGTATTATTAGGCACTACGCATTTGAAACTGGAATAGTTTTCACATATCAGTGACTTGCGCCCACATGTTCAATGTTCAGGTATTTCACAGTTTAGATAAACGTACAAAAAAAAACCCCAAAAAACATAAAATATGGGAAAATATTCCTGCACTTCTTCCATCTCTTAAAATTTTAGGAATTTTATTTTGAAAATTCAGTAAGTACTTTGTTATTATTTATTCATTCATTGCAAACCATACTTCTAAACATCAAGCTATGATCGAGTAAATAACCGTTTAATCAAAGACGGAAGGTCTTAAGAAGCCTTATGAGAAATTAGACCTTCCAAACCACAGTGGGTGGGATTAACCTGTGCTGTCATCAAGCGGTTTTAACTCAATGCGAACCAGTCAATCAATAATTAGGAGAAAGTGGATAGATCTAGCTGTTAACTGACCGAGAAAGGCACTTATACTTACAATGGGCTTTTAAGCCTCGTTTATCCAAAGTAATAATCTGATTTCCAATATTTAAGATCAGGTCAAGAAGGATTACATAGATGTAAAACACTACATCTGTGTAGTGTGAAACGTAACGGAGAAAGGTCTTGTTGTCTTCAGATCATGCCATCGACAGCAATTTAAACAGAGCTGATCCAGCCTTTATTTTGCATGAGTAAAACAAGCTTCAGGTAATATTTTTCCCCAAACTAACATGAAGTTACTTTATACGTTTTATTAGTAGGCTAGTACATCAGCAACATACATTTTGAAATCTACAACCGTTAGATCCAAATGTTAGCTTCAGCCCTGCGATAATGTAAGAGCAACATACACTTATTTGGTGTATGTTTCATTTCTGCACCCTCACGACGAAAGACGACCTGTTCAGTTACATAATGTTCAGTTTTCCTTCCCCAAAGGTCCTGTGTTCAGTGTAATAATAACTAGATTGTTTACCAAAGCAAATTAATTAGCGAAGAGAATTTGCTGCATGTCTTGTGTTATCCTGCCTAATGAGACTGAAAAGACAAAAGACTAAGACAATGTTTTCAGCGGAGCTGTGACAAGCATCCGAATACCAAAAGTTCAACGAAGAAATAACCGTACTGCAGCTAGGCGGAGAGATGTTCACTGAGTCACTGAATGTCAGGATCGGTCTCTGCTGTACCCATCGTCCCGCGTTTTTGCCAGCAGGCGTCGCTGGACATCGCTTTCTTTTCCCTATATGTTTCCCCTAGGTCTCATTCTTCTGACAGTTCCAATTGTTTTTCCGTGCTCCCTGAACCGCCGCATGGTCGAATGTAAGCAACGTACATTCTTAATCATCGTATGTTTCATTCCAGCCAGCGTCAACTATATCCTCCTGAGACCCAAGGGAAAAGGTATCATTTAATTTGCCAGTTATTTGTTTTTGTTGGAATTAAGACATCTTACAATTTAGATTTTTCAAATGCATTTTATTTTAATTTCACAGCATACCCTCTTTAGTATACAACAAGAATAAACATGTTTCCTTACATCAGTGAAAAGATATAGATGCAAAACCAAATGTCCCCCCCTACAATGGATATAAATCAATGGGTGGGGTCTCAGGGGGATATAT